>JAINUW010000323.1:0-223584 GCA_020205615.1 Panax quinquefolius
ACAATGCTTCAATGGAGCCACACCTATACTTGTCTCGATAACCTGTTGTTGTAGGAGAATTCCACCAATGGTAAATACTTATCCCAACTCCCTTTGAAATCTAGGACACAGAGTCTTAATAGATATTCAAGAGTTTGAATAGTCCTATCTGATTGTTCGTCCGTTTGAGGATGGTATGCCGAACTGAATCGTAAATCCGTGCCCATAGCTTTTTGCAAGCTAACCCAAAATCGTGAAGTGAATCTTGGGTTACGATCCGTAACTATGGATACTGGTATGTCATGCAATCTCACAATATCATTTACGTACATACGAGCAAGACGTTCAAGGGAATAAGTCTCCCGTATCGGCAAGAAATGAGCAGACTTGGTTAATCTTTCAAAAATAACCGAAATAGAATTTATGCCTTGAGAAACCGTGGGAAGACACGTAACGAAATCCATGGTAATGTGTTCCCACTTCCATTTCGGAATCCCAAGTGGTTGCAATGGACCCTTAGGCACTTGATGTTCCGCCTTTACACGTTAACAAGTTAAACATCTCGAGATAAACTTCGCGATCTCTCTCTTCATATTGTTCCACCAAAATGTATGTCGAAGATCACGATACATTTTGGTACTTCCAGGATGGATTGCAAACGGTGTATTTTGTGCCTCCATCATGATCTTGTACTTCAAATTAGAGTCGTTAGGAACACAAAGTCTGGAGTGGACTCGAAGTATTCCTTCTTCATCGATTCTTGCTTCTGGAATAGCACCTTCTTGTACTTTTTTCTTCATATGCATCATTTTCCGGTCCGGGGCTTGAAGTAACTTTAACTTTTTCGATTAAAGTCGGCTCTATGCGTATACTTGACATCATCGCAATTGTCCTCGGAGTCTTGAATTCTATCTTCAACTTTTGTAAATCACACAAAATGGGCCTTTGTGTTGACAACATCGCACTCGTTCCCGCATATGATCTTCTACTCAACGCGTCAGCTACCACGTTCGCTTTTCCAGGATGGTATTGAATGGCGTGGTCATAATCTTTCAAAAGCTCGAGCAAACGTTGTTGCCGCATGTTGAGTTCCTTTTGGGTGAAGAAATATTTGAGGCTTTTATGGTCTGAATATATTTCCACTTTCTCCCCATATAGATAGTACCTCCAGATCTTTAAGCGTGAAACGAGCATTGCCGCTAACTCTAGATCATGAGTAGGATAATTCCTCTCATATTCTTTAAGTTGTCGCGAGGCATAGGCTATGACTTTCCCATGTTGCATGAGAACACATCCTAACCCTTTGCCCGAAGCATCGCTGTAGATAACAAATCCATCCGAACTAGACGGTATTGTCAGAACAGGTGCCGAAATGAGTCTCATTTTAAGCTCTTGGAAACTCTTCTCGCATTCCTCGCTCCATACGAATTTTATATCTTTCCAAATTAGCTGAGTTAATGGAGTAGCGATTCGAGAAAATCTTTCCATGAATCTCCAATAGTAACCAGCTAAACCCAGAAAGCTACGAACTTCGGTCACCGTCTTCGGTTGCTCCCAACTTTGTATTGCTTCAATCTTCGCCGGGTCGACAGATACTCCATGTTTTGACACCACATGCCCAAGGAATGCTACTTCCTCAAGCCAGAACTCGCATTTCTTCAACTTGGCATATAGCTTGTTTTCATAAAGCCTTTGGAGTACCAGCTTCAAATGGTGCTCATAATCTTCACGGCTTTTGGAATATATGAGGACGTCATCAATAAAGACAACAACTAACTGATCTAAATATTCCTTAAATACTCGGTTCATCATATCCATGAAAGCTGCAGGAGCATTAGTCAATCCAAAAGACATGACTAAGAATTCATAATGCCCGTACCGAGTTCTGAAGGCAGTCTTTGGAATATCTTCAGTTCTAATCTTCAGCTGATGATATCCGGAACGAAGATCGATCTTTGAAAAGAATTGTGCTCCTTCCAATTGGTCAAAAAGGTCATCAATACGAGGTAGCGGATACCTATTCTTGATGGTGACATGGTTCAATTCTCGATAGTCAATACAAAGTCGCATACTTCCGTCTTTCTTCTTTACAAATAAAGCAGGGAGCACCCCAAGGAGATGTACTTGGGGACGAATGAAACCGATGTCCAACAACTCCTCGTAGTTGGACTTTAACTCCACGAAGTTCAATAGGAGCCATTCGATATGGGGTTTTAGAAATGGGCTTTGTACGGGTTCAAGATCAATAAAGAATTCAACTTCACGTTCGGGGTAGGCCAGAAGTTCTTTAGGAAATACGTCAGGAAATTTACTAACAACAGGAATATTATTCAAACCGACGCGTGTCTTTATTCAAATCCATAACATGGGCTAAGAAAGCTTGACATCCGTTTTTTAATAAACGAATAGCTTTATGACTTGATATGACAATGATTGATTTTAGTGGTTTAGTTGCTTGAATTCGTACAACAGGTTGGTTAGGAATATGAAAACTAACAACCTTACGAAAATAATCAATTTTGGCATGATGAGTAGTTAACCAATCAATCCCTAAAATCACATCAAAAGCAAGTATCTTTAAAGAGATAAGGTCAACAGGTAATGTGATGGTGCCAACTTGGATCAAACAAGATTTATAAACAGTGGATGTGATGAAAGTTTCTCCTAACGGAGTCTCCACAGATAAATCAAAGTCTAATTTCTCCGGAGTCAAGTTTAAACGTTGAGCACAAGCAGGAGAGATAAATGAATGGGTAGCACCGGTATCTAGTAAGGTATACACTTCGCAAGAATTTATGATTAGCTTACCCATGATCACCTCGTTTGGGTTCCTCGCATTTTGACCAGTCACGACAAACGCTCTTCCAAGAATCGTTGACTTTGACTTTTCTGGGACAGCCTTTTGAGTCACCATCCCCGCTGGACTTGGTTTCGCTATCGTACAATCTCGAGCGATATGTCCTTCCTTTCCACAATTATAGCATACCTTGAACTATTGTGGACAGTTTGGGCTAATATGTCCCTCTTTTCCACATTTATAGCATATAACCGGTTGTCGTTCTCCTCCCTTAGAACCAGTTGCTGCTGGTGCTGACGTCTTCACATGGTCATTGTTGAATCTCCTCTTTTTAAAATCTCCCCCCGACTCGCTTCTTTTATTTTCATGGCCATGATTACCACCGGAGTGGTTACCATTTTTGTCCGTATTTTTCTTTCTTTCTTTGGTTATCGTTGTTACGATGGATTTAGCATCAATTTGAGTATGATCCTGGTTGTGGTCCCTCGGTTGAACGTACTCGTTATCTCACTCTAATAATTGAGCACTGTTGACAACATCTGAATAAAGAGAAAATTTATGAGAAATGAGATATTGACTTATGCCGGGTTTCAAACCTCTCAGAAACATCCTCGTCATACGTTCCTCATTCTCCACTAAATGAGGTGCAAACCTGGATAACTCTGCAAACTTCACCTCGTACTGGGACACCGTCATGTTGTTTTGTTCTAGTCTAATAAACTCTACCTCCTTCATATGACGAATACTTTCAGGAAAGTACTTGTCATTGAACAGTTTTTGAAACGTCTCCCAAGACATGCTGAGTGTGGCTGGATGGGTACGCTTCACAGATTCCCACTAGTAATCTGTCTCGTTACGGAACATAAAGGTGGCGAATGGAACCTTCTGTTCCTCCGTGCATCCCAAGACGTCGAATATCTTGGTAATTTGCTTGACCCACGTCTCCGCCTTAATCGGATCCGATTTTCCCCATAATTCTGGTGGTTCCAACTCTTTGAACTGCTTGGCTGTGACAAATCGTGCGTTGCTATCATTTCCACCTGTATTTTGTACACGAGTCTCCTACGTCTGATTTTGCATGAATTGCAAAAAGCTTCTAAACATTCCATCATTCATCGTCTGATCAATGGTGTTGTTTACAGGAGGAACATTACCGGCCTGTTGCACGATCTCCTCATTGGTGAGTAAAGGTGTCTCCACGGTCTCATTTACTCCACTGTTAACATTCTTGGTTGCCATTCTCAAATACTGCCATGAAACAAGGGTTAATTGAATAAATTAACATATCACATAATATCCCTATATTCTGACCAACCAACAAATAAGCTTAGGTAGGACACAGTAGCGAAGGATTTACTTGTCTCTCCCCTCCTAGTTCTATTCCCCGATCTCCATGGAGATCATATCCTAAGCTCGATACTAACTATGACGCCCCCAAAATAGGTATACAACACCCATTCTGAATCGCCAAATACATGGTACAGAAACAACTACAACTTTATTAATACAATTGTCTTGCAAAATACGACAACACATAAGATGTGAATTTAAAAATAAATATTGTCTTCTAGACAATATTAACACTCAAATAAGTCCTCATTACAATTATTGATGCACTATTTTATAAAATAGTGAGGACTACTAAAAAGACTTTCTAGAACCTTCATTCCATACCCCGAATAGTACTCGCTACATTCTCGCCTCCTGAGAAGAAAAATGGAACAAAAAGGAAAATGGTGAGCTCAACTAGCCCAGTAAAGAATATTATGACTAAGATAATAAAGAACAAATTATCGTTAGTCCTCAACGGGGAAAAATCTGATAGAATACAATAGACAACAAGTTTTAAATCAATATTCGCAGCGGAAATAACAATTAATTAGAAGAGTTACGTAGAGAATGAAATCTACTTTCTTCTATGAATTTAAAAGTTTATCATCAATATTTTATCCCTGTAGCATCAATCAATATATATCTTGAATCAAATATTTATCTTTGCACTACAGGCCAAAGATATTCATCAGTTGGTCATGTTCATCTTAACACCTGTTCAACTTTGCATTACGGGCCAAAGATATTCATCATAAAATCATTAATCTTTGCACTACAGGCCAAAGATATTCAGTTATATCATCATTTAGGACTGAGGATGATGAAAAATATTTTAAAGAAAACGAATCCAGTGAAACAAAAGAATAAATATTAAGGATTCGTATTTCGGTTTATCCATGTCCAAAAATACCTCATAAATAACCATAGTGGAGTAAAATTGAAGAATGATCAAAACTTGGATACAATCAAAGCTAGTATCCATAATAGATATTTTGGACGAAAAACAAAAAATTTAATTTTTCTGTGAATAGTGCCATATTCGTGAATAGTGCCGTATACATGAATAGTGCTGTATACGTGAATAGTAACTCCGACACTAAAAGACAAGAATTTCACAAGAAAAATCTTACCAATATTCCGGCATAATGATATTGAAAGAAATAATATCATTTCTTTTTAAAAAATAACATCACTTACCTCGAAAGAATAGTACTTCTGGCTGGAATAACAGATATAACGCTGAAAGAACTTGCACCGTATAGCAACATTCAAAGTATCAAAATACTCACAAGAATACGCTCGATAATATAGAGAGAGAAAGAGAGAGAAAACTTTGTTTTTGGTGTGATTTTCAATTCTAACCTAAACACCCTATTTATAGAAAATGCTTAGAACACCAAAGCAGAAAATTTAATAAAGTATTAATATTTTCAAATTATATTCCTACGCACACCACACCAAACCAAAATCATCAGCCATCCACCCCACAAAAATAACAAAAACATTATTCTTAATTAAAATATTTTAAACTTCAAAAATTAATTATTTCGGAACTTCGGAACTTTAATAATTCATAATAAATAGCCATTTTATTAGAAAAAAAATTCAAATCTTATGTCCATTCTATAAAAATTTAATTCTCTACAACTTTGCAGAAGAAAGTTTTTCCAAATTCCAAGCAGAAGTTGACCGAAATTCACATACGGACAATTTTACAGGCTATAATTAAATTTTAGTCAAGAAATGAGGTCCACCAACACACAAAACATGTTTTAAATATTTTAAGTAATAAAAATACTCTTCCTCTTCATTTATTCATATATCCCACATTCATTGTAAAAATATCACCATTATTATATTATTAAAATATAATAATATATTTAAATGAATTATTTTATTAGAAAAGATAAAATATCAATTTTTCAACAATTGTCACTTTAAAATTTTCTCCATCTATATCCACATAAAATGAATATTTTCCTTATTATATAAATCAATAATTAATTATTCACAAATAATATTATAGAATCACAATATAAATAAACCGTGTAGTTCCTAGGAAAGAGGGGGCTTTCCAATAAGGATTTCTCCTTACTGGCGCGCAATTAGGTGACCAAACTTCTTCTTAGACAGAACTTTCTAGACATTGCCAATAATGCTATCTAATAATAGTACTCAAATAATATGAATTATTGATCTAATAATGGAAAATATTGTGTAGTGACAATTATTAAAACAACAATAATATAAAATATCAACGCAGCAATTATTGAATCAATAAAATAAAATATTGAACAGTAATTACTGTAACAATATTGAGTAGTGCCTTCTTACGTAAGAATCAATAATTGGTGCAATACCGCAGTGTCTTCTCGTGTTTTAACCAAGAGTATTTCAACGATAATACTTGTGAATAACCACGCATGATTATTTATAAACAACTTATACTTGTCGTTTTCTTCATCCAATCGCTTTCCGTTATGGGGCCCACACAAGGCTGCGCCGTCGTACGAATATTCCCCGACAGTAAGAATATTCCACGACCAAACGAATATTCTCCGACAACAATGAATATTTTATAACCACTTGCTTATTTGAAATATTTGCTCATTTTACCCATAACTAACCACATTAATCAAATCAATCCTTACTATTTTAAAATAATAAATAGAGGAAATTTTATTTCATTTATAATAAGTTGGGGTCTTACAGTAGTTGTAGCAGTCTTCTCTTAGGATTATCTGTGAGATTGGCCTACTATCGACTCTGAATGTCCTCAGGGTTATCTCTAAGGTTGGCTTGACCTCCCGGGGTTGACTCCGGGCTTTGCACTTGATCTCCCGGGGTTATTTTCGGGGTTAGAACTGACTTTCCCGGGGTTATTTCTGGGGTTGGCAACTGATTTCTCGGGGCTATCTTCGGGGTTGGAAAAGTGCTTTCTTGGGCTATCTCCGGGGTTAGAATTGATGTTGTGGTCCTTCAGAGTTATCTCTAGAGTGTAAAAAAGACGCTTTTGTCCTCTTGCATAGTTAGTAACAGGAAAACAAAATTTCGAGTGTCTATAGATGCCCCTCTTTATCATGTTCATGCAATGCAATGAAATGGACATGATAAAGATTACTAGACACTTGAAATATGACAAGGTATTTTAAATATGCAAATCGCAATGTAATGAATGTTAAAATTCTTTCGCAAATCGCAGTTCGCAAATCACATTTCACATTTCGCACTTCGCATTTGGCCAATCGCACTTCGTAATTCGCACATCGCATATCGCATTTCGTATATTGCAAATTGCATTTCGCACATCGCAAATCGCTTTACCTTTACCGGTTATTGTTGATGCCTATGCTGGTGTTGACTCCAACGGTTTGGCTTTTTATTGGTGTTGCTGATGCTTGTTTGATGAAGATAAGTTGAGATATTTTCTACATCTCTGTTGGGGATGAAGTTCTGAAATCATCGGACCTTCCCAATGCATACGCTGGTAGTTTATAACGGTGCCTACCCCGCTAGTAGTTTTTTATGCTGACATCGCCAAACTGTTTTGGTTCCCACTCGAACGGTGGTATACAAAGCTTTCATCGCTGAAATGGCTCGATGTTATGGAGAATTGATGGCAATGGTTGAGAATACCGGTTCTTCCAATACCTTCGCTGAATTAATATTCAACGGCTTAATTCACCAGACTCCGCTTGATGTTACGCTGGATTGATGACAACCAAATGATGTCTACGACGGAATTTTCCTCTAATCTAGAACTTAATGTGCGCACATATTTAAATCTATCAGAGATGCATGCTAAATGTTAATGGAGATGTACGCTGATGTAGCGCTTTTGCATATATGCAGATCATGCATGATGTGATGACTTAGATTTGTCCTTAGGAGTCTATTATCCTGGGTTGATGCACATTTTAAAGTGTCTGGAGTATAAACTTACCTCACCCTTTCTGAGGCGATTTGGAGTTTCTCTTCACTGTTGGGGTGCTTGTGCCCTATTCCCTTGAGCTTTTGATTTGCAACCCGGTTGAACTGATGATCTAAATGCTGCTGACATCCCTAGAGGGTACAACCCGTTCTTTCACTGCCCAGATTTGAACTTCGGTGTAGAAGCCTCAACTCGAGAGGACTTGACGCAGGTTGACACATTTGATGGTGAGGATTTCATTCGCTAGACCTTTCGTCATTGTCCTTCTGCTCTTGAGTTAAGGACTTTTTTTGAAAAATTTCCCCTTCTTCTGTAGGGGCAAGCTTATGTCGCCATGATTTCCTTCAGGAGTTCTCTCCTTTCTTTTGATGAGAAGCTTGATCTCGCCTTAAACTCCTTCCATTTTTTGGAATTGGAAAATGCTCCAATCCTTTCGCATGTTGTTGTCGGGGATTCATATGGGAAACTCTCTTTGTTGACTAAGTCGCGAGTAAGCAATATCCTGCACATCAAAAGAGCAAAATGTACAAAAAGCTTGACGACTTGGCTGTCAGGATTAGTATACTCTTGTGAATAAGGCATTTGAAGTACAAATTATGAAATGTAATGAGTTATGAAATCGCAAGGAAATTTGTAAACATCCATGGTTATTATTCATGGGCAGGATTATATTTTAAAAGACTTATCTCCCTTTATCAGAGAAACTTCATCTTCGCTCTGGACATTATTTTTCACAGAATTGACTTCATATGACACATGCCCTATGAGTGACGCAACTCTTAGCAGGGGCTTTACTTCTATGCCTTGGCAAATTTTCATTTTTCTCGCATAATCTTTTCTCGTTTTCTTAGGCTATTCAGAATTACCCATGTAACGAGTTTTGGACCCACTACTACAAAACAGTAAATAGATAACGCAGAAAAAACATTGTGGTTTCAATCAGAAAAACGTCGTGGTTAAGGGTGTCATCTATTTGACACCCTTATACAACGTTTTTAAAACGTTGTAGTTAAGCACATTACACAACGTTTTTCAATACCAATAATATCATTCGTTTACAAATCATTCAAAATAAATCCCAATAATATCATTCGTTTACAGTTTCAAATTACTACATCCACAAAATATACCAAATTATCCATAAAATTAACTTGTGGAGCACTACCTAAGCTGTGGTGCACTACCTAAGCTGTCGATCTTGGTCAAGAGCTCAGCAATCTTGACAACAATGTGAGAGGTGTGGCAATCAAGAACTGGGGCATATCCATTTCCAATCTGTCCAGGGTGGTTCATGATGATGACCTGAGATGTGAAGTTGGAAGGTCCCTTGGCAGGGTCATCCTTGGAGTTGGATGCAACATAACCACGCTTGAGATCCTTGACTGCAACATTTAAATAGGTTTCACCCAGGTTTCCCATATTGATTACCATTCTACTTCTCAATAAACATCCCAATCTCAAGTTCTCCACTACAAAACATTCAAATAGAACAACAACAGTCTATACTTTACAACAAGATGGAGCTGTGACAACTCAGATAACATCATCATCAACTGAAATTAAGAATAGTTTCAAATTATACTTCATCCTTGTAATCAACTCGATCAGGAAAAAAATGGAAAATACAAATTGAAAATCCTGCTGATTTTCTCTATAATGAAGTAAACTTCAATGAAGAAGCAGAAATTTTAAACTCTAACATAATGTACGAATTGTTACCTCATATCCAAGGAGCGGTAGAAAGTTTTCTTTATCAGTGCTTCTAGAGATATGTTCAGTTCTTAACATATGGACACCAAAAAATATTGCACTTAAAAAGTTCAATAGATCCCCAACCTGGAACATATCAATAACAAAACCGCGAGGACATGCACATATGTATGCACCTATATTGGTCGCGTAAAATAAACAGCTCAATAAGAGATAAATGGTAATCATGTCCTTTTCATAATCATGTGCCACAAACACTGCCTTAAACTATGACGAGATAAATGAGAATACTTACTTTTGGAGGAGATCCATTGGATTCCAAAGAATGCAACTCCTATCGAGAGACATAAGAGCTCCAAACCGGTATGCACGGAAACCTCGCTCCTAATACACCATCAAGCAAAGGAACCACAATTACCTGAACAAGTCATCCACAGTTCATCAAAGCTACACCTTTATGTACATAAAAACTAATTTACAGGAACTACTGCTCCTAACTATGATGAATTTCAGATTTTCTTATAGTAAACATAAAAATAAAAGATGCACGCCCAACATCAGATGTAAGCATTCCAAGTGCCTGCATAAGATAGCCTAAACTGACCCAAAATCCCAACTCTATCCTAGAATTTTGGGTCTGAACATCACCTCTTGCTCATAATACAAATGGGATAAAGGAATGGGTACATTAGAGAAAATCTCATGTGGTGAAGGTTCTTTGGGTCCATGATTGCTTCAACCTCTTTATAACTGGTATGTTACTAGCTACAACATAGAAGGGAAAGATATGTCAGTTTGTGATATATGCACAACTAGAATCTAAGATTTCTAGATTCTAGGAGTCTTCAATTTTATCTATAAAAATAAGAGAAAAAAGGCTAGAAACAATGAAGTTTTATACTTCATTAGCATCCTCTAGCTTAGGAACCCCAGTGATCTTATTTTTCTTTGTTCCATCAGTTTTCTTAAGGTCTTTGCTCTACTTGAAATCTGCCCATGAGAGCAGACTTTCCACCACTCCAGACTTAGTAACTATAGTTCAGTTGATAAACAATCAATAAGAATAATACCAAACCAAGGCTCTAATGATTTCTTGAATACAAAATGGAAACACATACCAAATTAAAACTACATTCTTATAAGCCGAATCTTCACTCATTCCATTCTCAGTATACCTTTTAAAACAAGGACTCGACAGTACCATGACCAGCACCAAGCAAAATTCCTATACATCAAGTGGTTAAAATTAGCCATGATCATCATAAAGTGTCGGATACCAGATAACTATTTAGCAAACAGGACAAGCAAAATTTGGATGAGTATTATCAATTTCTTCTTACAACAGTTTTGACAAAAACAAGAAAGGAAACTAAATTTGTTTGTGCTAGTCAAAGACGCACCTCGTGTAGCAGTGATGATTGGCTAGCAAACATCACCAGATTGTATCAGGTTTCCAAGAGAGGTAGAGTAAAAATGCATACAGAAGTCCAAGCACAACATATGGTACGACACTTTCAATAGACTTCTTGGTCTGAATTTGGAGCAAAGCAAACCTATTAATCGCATAGTTTAATTTTCCAATATTTACTATTTGGTTTCATATTACATCATGGAAAATGGAATAATCTATTGTGAAATCTATGTAGCAAAATTTCCAACAGTGAAAATGAGTTAGCATCTTTCATTTATAATATCAAAATGAAATCTATGCTTATACCCGATATCTGCTTCCAACTTTAAAGGACATCCACAATTTTCATGGGCTCAGGTGCCAATTGTTAACCAAATGGGAGAAAAGTCTCAAATCTCAAAAGCTAGATAGATGAAGTAAAGATACTCAGGGATCATGTCCCATTCTTAAGATAACCAAGTCCATTGCATCGTGTCCCTTTCATTTACCTCCCAAACAAAAGCACTTGCTCATTTATGAAAGTAAACAATAAGTAAAGATGCAAAAACAGCAGTAGATATTATAAATGGAGGAGAATATTATAAATGAACGAAAATTAGCATCTTTCAGTAGGTGCAACAAGTGAACGAAAATTAGCCCATTCACTCAAGTTAGCCTTCCCCAATATGATAGCACCTACCTTTCTTAATTTCACCACCACTATAGCATCCTGAGGCACCACAGATCCTAACAATCACTTCAAAAAATCTATAAATTTTACAGAGCTAACAAGTTACATGAACCAATAAACTTATGTAAATCACCAAGTTACAGAGCTAATTGTAATGTTTGCTACCAACTTAACAACCAACAGTTTGTGCAATAAATAACAAAAAATCCCCAAATTGAGTAACAAATTTATGAAAGAGAAACATAATAGTTGCACAAACACAGATCAGTAGATTTATATAATCACAACTTGATCCAGAAGTTAATATAATTTAAGATAATCATGACTGTAAATACCGTTAAAATGATATTTCTACTGTTCGTTGGCGCATAAAGAGAGGATATAATATTGGTGATCATGAAGTCAGAGGAGGGTTATGTGGCAGGCACCATACTTTCTTGTTGCACAATGTTAAGGCAAACCTTAAGAAGATCCTTAAATTCTTGAAATCCCTTGCCTGGAATAACACAAATGGATATCTCATTTTGTAAATACATAGGGATAGTTGGATACCAGATATAAAGGAATAGATAAATAGCTAGAATTGTTGATATTGGCACATCTAACCTCCAGCTTACAAAAATATAGGTGATAAAAAGTTGATGCAAAATATTCTGGCTTAGGAATGTTAATATTAGAAAAGTAAATAAGTCCTAACCTGTTTAGTGATGTAATTGTTTAGACCAAATCCATTATCAAAAAAATATATTCCAAAAAGCAAACAAACCAGCTTCACGAAGTTCTATTTTTGGATTTATGGAATTCAGTCCTGCAGGAAGAGTTGGCTCCATTTGGGTAGATCGTCCTAGAGAAATGCCATGCCCATTATCCTCGGAACAAAAGAAAAACCTTTTAATCTCCATTCACTAATAAAACCTATGGCGCTTTCAATAGAATTATGCGCATAGTTGTCACCATACCCTCGCAATGACCATTGGTGGTGGACTGTGTAAAAGCTTGTCAGTTGTAGTTATTTGTGACAAATGAGTGCACATCAGAAAGATCAGAAACCTCAATCCATAAGTATCAAGGAAAAAAATTGTTAATAGCCTCATCCAACTACCTTAAAAAAACACAGATCATTCCAGATTCTCTAATTAAGCGAACTCCTAATGCTATATAATGATATCAGTGCGAAATTAATGGCTACAGATGCAATTTCCTAACTACTAATAAAACCGCACTTCCAGATTCTTTGAGCGAGTACTTTTTTGAAGCAATGATATTATGAAAAACAAGCATACGAAAACTGTTCTTTCACTTGTTACCTAATTTTACACCTCATTCAAGTCATAAAGAAGGAGAGTAAGAGCACAAAGAAGCAATAAAACACACAGAAAATAGAAGCATAATTCAAGACCATGTCATAAATATCATACCACGCCTGAAAAACACTGAAAGCCCAAAATCATAATACATAGCTAATACAGATTAATTTCCAGAAGTCCCAAATCATAATACACAGTATTACAAAGCTCTAATTTCTTATGCTTCCAATATTTCTTAACAGCTAAACTGGCATCCTACAAGTGCATATGAGCATTTGCACATCAAGGCTGGGTGGAGATATTGCCAAAGCTAATATACCTTTAAATTTAATAAAAAAATTATAAATTTTATAGGAAGATATAATAGATCTGAATAAAAAATTATCGAC
Organism: Panax quinquefolius; assembly: GCA_020205615.1. Classification (NCBI taxonomy): domain Eukaryota; kingdom Viridiplantae; phylum Streptophyta; class Magnoliopsida; order Apiales; family Araliaceae; genus Panax; species Panax quinquefolius. The sequence continues at coordinate 13,527 of JAINUW010000323.1, forward strand.
CATTTTCCTTCTTAATACCTTTTCTCGTAACGCTTCGATTCTGGCCCAATCTCAAAGAAGACTCTTACAACCTTCACCATTGGGCGGGTCTCAGGGACTCATGATAATCTCGATCAGAGTCCCCGGTCGGAGAAGTTACTATCGTTGAAGGCGAATCCAAAATCACCGTCACGGCCACCTTTCGACAAGTAGTCGGAGTCCATCACGGCCGTTCGAGGATCAAATAGATCCAAACTCAAATTCTTCATTTCCAGCTCAAAATCTCTCACTCACTACGAACAAAGCACACAGAATTATAAAACCCTAGAAAGATATAAGCTTTGTGGCGTTGTGGTGAAGAGGATGTAGTGAGACAAAGGAGACTGAGAGTGAACCGGTAAATGTAGTAACTGAGAAGGAAACACCATTTTCGTCAATGTGCAGAGAGAGAAACTAGGGTTTAGTTTTGTGAGCGGCTCCGTGTTTTAATTTTAATTTTTCACATAGGCGCGATTTTTAGCTCCGTGTTTTTTTAGATAGAAAACGTTTTTTTTTAAAAAAAATTGTCTAGTTAAAACCAAAAAAATGCCCTTTTAAATAGATAACATTTTTGTATATATATCTACAACGTTTTTTTTAAAAACGTTGTGAAAAAAAATACCACAACGTTTTTATAAAAAACGTTGTGGTTTAAGTGTTGTCTATTTACTATTTTGTAGTAGTGACCAATGACTCCCAAATCGGAGGGCTTTAAGACACCAGGTGTTAAGACACCCCTTCGGGTTTACAGACTTGAGTAATAAAGGCCATGCTTCGAGATAAGTCAGGTGATAATCTGTTTGTTTCTTTGCCTGAGTTCGCCATGTCCATTTTCTTAGGCTCTAAGTCACCCATGTAGGGAGTGTTGGGCTGGTGACTCCCAAACCAGAGGGCTTTAAGGCACCAGGTGTAAAGAAACCCCTCGGGCTTAATTACTCGAGTAACCTACGCCACGATTCGGATCTGCTCAGGTTTTGTCTTTTGCAATACTCGTTTTCTTAGGCGCTAAGTTGCCCAATGTAACGAGCGTTAGGCCGATGACTCCCAAACCAAATGGCTTTAGGGCACCAGGTGTAAAGACACCCTTCGGGCTTAATAACTCAAGCAACCTAGGCCACGATTCGAGACATTAGGCTGGCGACTTATCTTTTATCTTTTCATTATTTGCCATTATTTTTGCCATAGCTTCATACCCCACAACTAAGACTTAGGGTAATCACAAAGTGCAGACATGCATATGAGGTCAAGTCTGTTCCAAAAAGCGCTTTGAACTAGGATGTCGTGCCCAATCAAAAGGTTGAATAGTCTTAAATCTCTAATCGTTCCCGTGATTCTCGCCCCACAGATATTTATGAAAATTAATCCCATTCATAATAAGTTAAGAAAAAACTTCTTTCTAAGAATACTTAATATGTATATTATCACTAATGCATGTAAATAGAGACTAGAAGCTCATAAGGAGATGAAAGAGTCATACCTCACATGTGGATTATTAATTCTGAGAACAGTATGATTGGAAAAGACTAAATGATCATACTGAATCGCTAGTGAGACGATGTGAGGGAAGCTCTGATGACGATGTACCATGCTGATGGTGCTGACTGGTGCATTTTCCTCTTTAGGATTATTGATAAATTCTCCAGTGTTGAGTTGTCACTGTTTCCGAGATTGCCCTGGTCTGGTTGTAAGGATCACAACATCGGGTTGTCGCCGATTTTAAAATTACCCCAGCCTTGCTTGTTATCTGGGATATTTGCTTTGAAAGATGGGCCGATAAGATGCCGAGGTCGAAAGAGCCTTTTACCTCTGTACCATATGGTTAGCAGGTAGTAGATTTGGGCTTTGGATGCTCTCAATCATTGTTCCTGACTTGTTCTCGCAATTAGCCTTGATGGTTTTCTTCTGATTTGATGAAGACTTGTGATTGAGGGTGTCGACTCTTTGAAGGTCCTCGCTGCTGGTTGTCTTGGTGTATCGTTGTTTCTTCCTTTCTGGGACTTGTGTCAGATTTGATGGAATGACATTGAAGTGTTTGTTTGGGTTTTTTGGATTTTTGTTTGATTTGACCGCACCATAAATGGCTGCCTACATACTCCTATTGATGAGGAGATCAGGTTTGCGTAGTTCGAACTTGGTGTAAGAGGTTTAACGCTGAATGATGTAAGGGTAGAAAGGTGTAGGAGTATTTCTATTATTTTTGTTTATGTAGAGAAAGGGTAGAAATGTTTTTTGTTTTTTTATTGTGATCGGGCCATATAAAATGGTTGCCTACGTACTCCCAGGTATCGGGGAGATCAAGTCTTTCGTAGTTCGCCTCATGAGCTAAAACCTAACTGATTTGATTTTTGATTTTTTTGATTTTTTGATTTTTTAATATTTACATGCATGGAAAATAAAAGGTATACTGCGAAGAAAGTGATACCTTCCCAACATATTCTAGAACTCACAAATTTAACACCTGGATCTACATCTTCTTGGCTAGTTGAGGCCTGATAGTCCAGTTGTCAGTGGTGATATTGCATTCAAGGCTCGCGATAGAGGTTACCTCTTGATCCTGAATATCTTTGCTTATGGCCATAACTTGATCGTCCCCTGATGCAGTACATTCCTCATGGACGCTTGAACTGGACCCATCGCAAAAAAGGATGAACTCTGGATTCTTCAATGGGTTGGCTTCCCCGACAATCTCACCATCTTTTCTTTCATCTGTTCCTTCGCATTTTTCCTGTGCTTGAGAGGATTCGACCATGAAATCTCCCTCGAATTGTGGTTGCATTTCTTGCAAGGAATTTTCCTTTTTGGCTTTTCCTTCCTTGGACATGATTAGTATTTCCTCCTCATCATCCAAGGTGATAAAATCAGGAACGTGGTTTATATCTTTGGACCAGAAGATGTTTGATGTTAGCTGAGGAATATCCTTTGGGGATTCCCGTGTCTCCTCTGTAATTCGATGCATTAGGATTAATCCATCTTGTGTTCTGCCAGGATTGGTGCTCATGGCCTTTACCTCCTCTGAACTGCCTGTCTCGAGTGGACATATTAAGCTTTTTATTTTCTTTTCGCCTTTTCTGGTCATGAGGAATTTTATCTTTTGCTCTTCATTTTCAATGAGATCCTGGATTTTATGACGCAAAGACCAACATTTCTCAGTCGTATGTCCAAGTGAGTTAGAATGGTAGACACACATCTTGGTGGAATCATAACTCTTTATCTTGGGATTTATAGGAGGCAACAACTCAGTAATCCATCCTTCGTTTATTAGAAAGTATAGCATTTCTTCATTTGATTTGCTCAAAGGGGTGAATTTTTGGGCTCTTGTGGAGGTTGTTTGATCTTTCTTCTTTGAGAATTCGCATTCAACCAAGCAATTTTTCCGCTGGCGAGATCTTCTAGCAATTTTATCAATCCCCTTTTCTTCTCCTTTTAGTCTGCTTTGATCTTCTTCATTTAGCTGGCTCATCATGGAGAGATATGGGTTTGCATTATGGTTGACCTATTTTTTCTCTTGGCTCTTTGATAGTTGAGTGAAAAACTGCCTTGTATCCTGATGTTGTCGCACGATCAGCTTAGCAAGTAGATTTACTTGATTCTGGATCGTCTCTAATTTTTGCATTACTATCATACCCTCCTCTGAGTTTTCCCACTTTAGGACATTTGATCTGTGCCTTTGGGGGTATTCCTCTATCCTTCATATGTACTTACGATTTGGATACAGTTTAGCGCTTCCTGACCCGATTATGTTTACTTCCTTCGTATCATGCTGCAACAGAAGGTTGGTGTTGACATTTTATTGGTCAGGTTGTTGGACCACAAAATTGCCACTTTCGATCAGATTCTTAATTTTATGCTTTAAGGACCAACAATATTGTGTATCGTGTCCTGGAGACCCTGAGTGGTAAGCACATCTCTGGCTTGGAATGTATCTTTTGCTCCCTGGTTCCAGAGGTGGAGCCAGTTCGGTAATTTTCTTATGATCCATCAATATCGCCAATACATTTTCAAGAGAATTGCCTAGTGGAGTGAACACCCGATTTTTTGTTCTCTCAAATTTTCTTTTTTCCTGTCCTAGAATTGGTTAAATGCAGTCTGTTGTTGAAATGGCAGATTGTCTCGCTTTTTCCAAATAGGGGACTGTAGGTCGGTCTACTAGCTTGCCCTTGTACAATAAGGGATACATCTTCAGTGTCTTTATCTGGTACCCCCTTGGGATCGCTCGCATACTTGCCAGTCTGTATATGCTTGGCGACTGTTTCCAAGGCAGTGAAATCTTTAATCTTGCCTGCCTTTAGACCCATCTCTGCCATTTCGTCGTGTTTGATCATTTCCAAGAATGACTTTCCTATGCCTACTAAAATCCTCTCATAGTAAGGGGCTTCTTGGATATCAATAAACGTCATTACAATCTCAGTTTTTGTCATTGATGGAATGACTTGCGCTGCTAGATGTCTCCACCTTTGGGCATATTCTCGAAAAGATTTAGTACTTTGTTTTTTAACTTTAGTCACTTGGTATCGATCTGGTGCCATTTGTGACTGAAAACTATACTGATTTAGAAAGGCGTGGGCCAATTCTTCCAAGTTGTGGATTTTGGCATTGTCAAGTTGGGCATACCAGGCTTTAGCCTCTCCAGTGAGACTTTTTTAGAAAAGTTGCATTCTAAGGCTTTCATCTTCAGCATAAGACCCTAGCTCGCCAATATATACTTTTAGGTGCATATAGGGATCGCCTGCCCCATTGTACTTTTCAAACTCTGGGACTTTGGATTTGTCAGGATATCGAGCCCCTGGGAATATGCAGAGATCTGAATAGGTGACACTACCATAGTTTTCAGTCCCTTTAATTAACCGGTTGGTTTCCTCCATTTGTTGGACTTTCTGTCTTATATCCCCAGTTTCTCAATCATCCCTGAGTTTTGTGATTTTAGGGGTTTTGTTGGTTCCTTTATTGGAATGAGGTTCATGCATCTGGGTTTCCTTCTTTTTGCCAATACCCTGACTTCCCCCTGGTATGAATGACTCTGATTGAGTAGGCATTGTTTGGCCCTGGGTTCCTCCATGTGCAGAGGATTTTGTGTGGATGGGTATTTGTGGGCCCTGAGTAGATTGGTGTAGTTCTTTGAGCATAATAGCCTACTCTATAATTTGATAGTTTAATCTTCCGAACTCCTCGCGAGAGACAAGAGTAGGATCAGGCTGGGCACTTTTAGCCATGTTTGGCTGTGGGCTTAATACCTTTCTGGACTTTGAACGGGTAACATGCCCAATTGCTTCCCTACAAAAAGACTTATGTAGTTTAGTCTTAGGGAATGTATAAAAATTTTACATGCTATTATAATGTGTCCATTTTAGGAATATTATCCTGTAAAACGGGTGTCATTTGATAGCATGTCAAGCCTTAATATGTATGTACACATATTCTTAATATTTTCCATTACATAGATATTAACATGGAATGAAATTACAAGTAATTGTCTTTACAAGTAATTAAAAAATGGAAAGCATGAAGAGACTTTCCTCCGCGTTTGATTTATCAGAGGCTGACCTATCTTAGGTTACTCTCGCGGCTTTTTGGCATGAAGGTTCCCAGATCATCGTAATTTACTTTTGGGAAGTTAATCCGTTCTTTTAACTGGAGTGAATCTGGGTGGTGCCTTTTATGAACTTCATTAGAATTAGTATCCCTACGAATCCAGTAATCAAACACCGACAGGATGGCCTCCTGGTGGAGGAACCACACAACATACATTCACATGCAATGTGTCTCACCGTTATGGGAATGATGACATGTGCGAAGAACTAATATCATAGATAGATATATTGCAGTGCAGTAAGTAAAATGCATTCGTACACATTCATCAAAAATATAAATCAACATCCACACACAAACAAACAATAGTTTTGAAAAGATTGTAGTAGCGGCTTAAGCCCTCTTACTGGAGTCCCCAGCAGAGTCTCCACCTGTCGACGTTGGGATTCTTATTTGTCTATTTTCTGTTCTTGTTCTTTGGTGTTCTCATATTAGGTGAGTTTTGTTTGAAAAAACAAGTGAAAAAGGTCTGATATGTTTTTGTCAACGATTTGACTGTAAGAGTTGCCAGTTGTTTTTTTTTTAACTGGTTGCACCAACGCAACCGAGAAAAGGTTTGCACATTGACCCAATTATGTGACACTGCTAAACGGGTTTGTGAAACCGAGATTCATTTGGGTTCGGGAGCTTGATTATGCGGAGGGAAGGTGTTAGGCACCCCCTAACATCCGTGTTACCACGGTGACCGCCACTTTTCAAGAAACTGTTATATGAATGTTTGTGTGTGTGTGTGTGGGTCAATGTACTGTTATTTAGAAGTAGTGCGAGGCCTCGTTCGTACCTATATACAAAGTGTTTGAATTTATATGAAAAATTCAGTTTTAAACAAGATATAGCAATGAGCTTTTTGTAAAAGAGGTTTTTCAAACCTTGTGCTCAATAGTAATTGAGGCCTTTGATACTTCCATTTTATTATTAAATGTTCGGCTTGTTTGGTTTTATTTTCGAGATACGAACCATCTTCGAGAAAATAATATATAGCAGTGCCGAACTCCTTATGGGCATGAAAGCCATCTAAGGAAATTCAAAGACCGTGAATAATTTACAGGCTGCTTACAGCTGAAAAATGTAAGACCCCGAATTTTATGAATTGAAAGTATTCAATTTTCGTACAATTATTCTATTTAGTAAATGGTTAAATTGATAAAAGGTTAAAGTTAAGGGTGATATATGAAATTTTTTCAAAGTAAGCAAGTTGTCATAAAATAATCGGTAGTAAAAGTATAGTAATACGTGTGGTTGCATAGTAGCACACGGTACTGATTATTGATGCTTACGTGAGAAGTCACTCAGTTTTATTCAATTATTGTCACAATATTTAATATTATTAAATCAATAATTAAGATGACAAATTTATTAATATTATTATTTACAATATTGACAATGTCTAGAAGTTCTGTCAAGAAGAGGTTTGGTCACCTAATTACGCGCCAATAAGGAGAAATTCTTATCGAAAAGCCCCCTCTTTCCTGGGAACGACCTGGTTGTTAAATATTACGAATTATAATAATAATGAATAAATGTTATTAAAAATTGAATTTGAGTTCAAAGTTGAATTTGAAGATGCGGATGTGATATTTGAGTCCGAAACGATGAAATTAGTAAAAATAGACTATAAACATAAAATTTTCTGGGGTTGACTTTTTTGGTCAAAAAGTCAATAGTTAACTTTTTCGAAAAAAGTCAAACTTCAAAATTTCAAAAATAAATTTTTTTGATAAAAATAGTTCCATTGTGTTAGGATTATTAGTGTTAGTGGAAATAGACATTTATTTCGATATTAATTGATGTCTGGAAGTTATATTGACCAATCGGGTAATTAACCGGATAAATGAGCATTTAATTGCTATTAATTCACATGATTATAACTATTTGTTCACATGTGTGTACTATTGATTCACATTCTTGTACTATTAGGGGAGGTGGTGCAAGATTGATAATACTTGCATGACTAAGTTAAAAATAGAGGTATAGATGGAGGTACTATACTATAATTCGTATTTTCACATGATTATAACTATTAATTCACATGATTAAAGTATTGATTCACATTATTTACTATTAGGGGAGGTGGTGCAAGTTTGATAATACTTGCAGGACTAAATTAAAAATGAAGAAAAAGAGGAAGGTATTATACTGTAATATTTCGAGCCCCAAAATGTGCAATTATTGAAACTATATTTTCCTATAAATAGAAGCTCATTCTTCTTTCATTTCTCACCAATTCACTAAAGCTATAGAGCAATTATTATAGAGAGAAATTATAGTGAGAAAGAAGAAGAGAAGTCTGCTACCTCACTATTCTAGTATCCAGTCTTATTTTGAGGTAAATGGTATTATTTCTTTTGTATTCATGAAGAGAGGAATTGTTATTCCATTCCTTATTATTATGTTGGGATAACCTGTCTATGCGAAGTACCGCATACATAGTGAAATTATTCTGTTATTCTATTATTTATTATTCTCATTGGAATAGTATCGCATGCCGTGAATTTGCTGTTATTCCATTCTTTATTATTTTGGAATATGAAGATGCTCGTGAATTATGTTGTTATTCCATTCTTTATTATTATGTTAGAATATCCCGTCCGTAAGTGGATTACATGCATGGCACCGGTTCCATTATGCATACTATTCTCGTTGAATATCATTCGTAAGGATTACGCATGATTCCATTCTTTATTATTCTACATTGCCTCATCGCATGCTGCATGGTGAATTTTCTTATATTCCATTCTTTATTATTCATTGGAATAACATCCGCATTATGTGGTGTTTGATGATAAAAGCATATACTTTGTAACAATCTTATTCATTTAATAATAAAAGTATTAATTTATTAAAGGCTTTTATTTATTAATTAAAGGCTTTTAATTATCTACATGATCTTTGTTTTATAATATGTGATAAACCCATAGTTTTAAGCAATGCTTTTAGAATAATGATGATGATCATTCTAATGAGATCTAAATTCTTAGAAAGCTTAAAACTAAAATAGTTCCCAATCGTTGGATTACTAAATTGGGGATTAGTGAATCCGGATAGATTGGTACATCGTTGCTTGCTCATTGGATGAGGATGATTGATCTCATGATCATTTGTGTGGAGACACTAAAGCAAGTATGTAGGTGCTTATTAGAGAATAAGTTCTTTGAGCATTGGCTCGCTAAGGAATACCTAATGGAGTTTTACTTACTTTTGTCGATAGGAATTCTATAGTGATAGTAGTACAAGTGATCCTTGGACTTGAGATCATCATAGTATCTTGTGTATGATGAGTTATACTTTGACTTATTCCTTAAGACCCTTAGGGTATATCAAAGGGTATGCTTGGGTATAATAAGTTGTACATGGAGATAATGTATGATCGATAAAGAATCTACCACTTCTAGTAAAAAGAGAAATGTCTATGTGATTCGATAAATGACAACCCAGTAGTCCTTGGCAAGCGAGAATGAAATTAGAAAGGAGTTTCTAATTTGCATTATTTGGAGTTGTGCATTTAAGAGTCGAAATACATATAATTAAATAAAATAAGACTTGTGAGTAATTTCATGTCTTATATTTAATTGGGACATTATATGGTGGAAGGATTGAATTATGCAGTAACTATTTACTCAAAGGTTCTTTTATGATTAATGTTGAAATCTATATTATACGGAAAGTCGTTGATCATTTAGGGAGGCTTATCCCTATTGTAGAATAAATATTATTTATTTAAATAAATTAATAGTTTAATTTATTTATTTAAATAAGATTAAATTATTCTAATTGATTTATTCACAATAGGTTTAATATGGAGAACCAAAGGGTCACACACCATAAAAGGAAGAATAATTATTTAAGAAGTTAATGGCATAATCGTAATAATAAGTTAAGTATATTTAATTTAATCTATGGTGATAGAATAAATTAAATAGCTTAATATTTATTATTTAATATTTTGGAAATATTAAATATAAATTAATAAGAGAGAGTCTTATTATTATTATTACTATTATTATTATTTAATTTCTAAAAGAGTTTGGGAATTAATTAATAAAAGTACTCTCATTATATTCTAATAAGATTAGGAGGCTAATTAATTAAAGAGTTTAATTAATTATCTCCTAATAAGATTAGGGAGCTTAATTAATTAAAGGAGTTTAATTAATTAAAATAAAACCCAATTCCTTAATTGTTAAGGAGGGTTGCCTACATCTATAAATAAGAGAGTCTTATTATGGGTGAGGTGGTTGTTGACTTTTTAACATACGTGAATACGTAATTCCAATAGTTGGGAGAGTACGCTCCTTTTCTATGAGAGATAGAAAAACTAGGGTTTTGCCAAACACCCATCTTCTTGAATCTTTCTTCTTTCTTGGTGGATCCTCTAGAGGCCAAACACTTGGGTGGCTAACGTTGATCGAAGGAAGGAACCAAAACCGGTGGATTCAAGTTGAGCGAAAAGGATTGGAGGTGAACTTGTGCACGAGGAAGCTTCGAATCTTGAGGGTATGATTCTTGTTCTTTTCTTTTTCGTTTAATTAATAATTGTGCATAAAGGATGATCCGGGTATATGGTTTGTAAAATTTTAAAACTCGATTTTTCACGTTTCGCTTATTTTGTGCAATTTGATTGCGTTCATGAATATTACAAACCTAACGGTGGTATCGAGCCAAACCTTTATCACGAATTATTAATTATTTTAATTTGATATGTATATTGATATGTGTTTAGAACAATTTAATTGGGCATAATTTTTGTGTATAAATTTTTTTAAAAAATTAAAAAAAAAAAAATTTTTTTTTATCGAAGTTTGTGGGTCACTTTAATTTTAAAAACTAATTGATTATAATGTTTTTTTTTTTATATGATTCATATCACAGTGATTTCCAAGAATTGTGTGATATGATATATATATATTATATATCCGTGGATAATGAATTTCAAGGATCTATATATATATAGCTTATATATATAGGACTATTATATATATATAATATTAGCTATTCACGTGGTATGTATATAGTTAATTATATATATATATTTGTGTGGTATGATATATATATATAATAATATATATATATATATATATATATATATATATATATATATACCTTCGAATCATAAATCTAATGTTCATAGATTAATATATATATATAATATTTAAATATATATATATATATATTTATATATATATATATATATATATATATATATATATATATATATATATATATATATATATATATATATATATATATATATATATATATATTTTAATTATTTTATAATTAAAATAAAAAATTTATTTTAATCTTAAAATAAAAGGTTTATTTTAATATTAAATAAAAAAAAAGTTTATTTTAATTTTAAAATTAAATTTCATGCTAACTAATTAGAGTTGGAATTGGATTCCATGATAACTAATTGGAGTTAAAATTGGATTCCATGTTTCTTAAATAAAAGAGTTTATTTAGATATGAAATAAGATTTCATATTATTCAAAATAAAAGAGTTTATTTGTGAATAGGAAAGAGAAATCGTATTTCCTTAAATAAAGGAGTTTATTTAGATATGAAATAAGATTTCATATTATTCAAAATAAATGGAGTTTATTTTGAATAGGAAAGTAAATCCATATTTTCTTAAATAAAGGAGTTTATTTAGATATGGAATAAGATTTCATATTATTCAAAATAAAGGAGTTTATTTTGAATAAAGTGTTTCCTAAAAATAAAGGAGTTTATTTTGACTTGGAATTGGATTCCATAATTAATTAAAATAAATGAGTTTATTTTGATTAAAGATTTTGATTAAAATAAAATAGTTTATTTTATTCAAAATTGGATAAATTAAAATAAAAGAGGTTTATTTTGATTTAAATTTGGATTAAAATAAAGGAGTTTATTTTGATTCAAAATTAGATTTTATCTAACTAAATTTGCCCATTAAATGATATCATATATATATATTGAATGTTTATTATTCATGAGATGAATGTTATTTATTGATGCATATATGGTGATGTGTATGATAATAAATGGGATTGATTATGGACTATTGACGATGTGATTGGATTTTATTTTAGTTGGATGCATGAATGTATGGAGTTTTTATTAAATGGGGAATTCTGCGTACCTCGTCTTCTCTAATTTTTTCTTAATGTAAATTCTATCTCCTCTATGTACTTCCCTTGATTGCTTGATCAAGGTTTCTATTTATTTTAAATAGTTTTGTAATAGGAATAGTTAGAATTAATTTTGAAAAATTGGAGATCAAGGAACAAGGCGCTTGAAGACCCGTTTGTAATGGAGCAGTGTTTAAATGTAATAGTTATATTTAAATATTAATTCTTGCACCCTAAGGTTTGACTTTTTGGTTCACTTGGTGGCTCTAGTGAACCAAACTAGAATAAAAGTCCATAATCAATCGGGTAGAATATAGTATTCTATATGTGCATTACTTATACTATATATATATATATATATATATATATATAAACATGCTTCAGCATGTTAATTAATATAATATATATATATATATATATATATATATATATATATGTATATATGCGCTAAACAAGATGATGAGACAAATTAATAATAACAAACCCCTCAAATATTTTATATTAAGTTGTAGCGTTCAAAGATATTTGGAATATCGAGCGTAAGCCTTCTAGCATGATAGAAAATAATAGAGTATTGAATATTTAATATGAGTTTGTTGTGCACACACAAGGAAAGTATTAAATATTTAAGATGTTATTTTATTACATATGATGTTTATAAAGAATTGAACATTCTTTGCTTTTTTTGTGCACACACAAGAGGACGTAGTTTTTCTCTTCACTTATATGGAAATTTGAGTTCGACTTAACTTAAATCATTTTAGTTGGGATGTGCACACACTTGACCATTATGATTTAAGAGGCAAAATCTGAGGAGTTACATAGTTGATGTAATTGACAAGAGTTGTCTACCTATTTATTTATATATAGTTTGTTGTGCACACACAAGGCTATATACATTTGAAATGGGATCCTTATTCTCACTAGCATATCTTTAATTAGATATTATTGCCGAACTATATATATTGAGGGTAATATAGTTTGAAGAAAATAGTGGGAGATACCAATTTAAAACAAGACCTAAATTATTTTGGTAATTAATAAAAGAATGTATGCTAAAATGTTGTTAATTACAAATTCATTTCTAGAATTTTACAATGTCTAAATTACTATCCTTGCTGCGTAGCATATTAGATGTTAAATTAAGCTTAGGGACCAAATTAAATGGATTGGTTAAGGAATTTGAGAATAGTTTCTCGCATTTAAAAAGCTATCTTATGTCCTTAATGTCGCCTATCCTGCGCATGGTTGCGAGACAATGCCTCTCGAGGAAGAGATTGCTACTTTTAGAAAGTGGCAAGATGATGATGCGATTGGCTCGATGCATCATGCTCGCATCCATAGATGCTTGAGCTTGGCGTCGACATGAAACTATGGATGCTCTTACTATATTCTGCACATCAAGTAGTTGATGGTGAGGAAAGTAGGACTAATAGATATCGAGATATCTAAGGAGCTCTTCCGATCTAGAATGACCAGATGACACTCTGATGCAGATAAAAGTCCTTAACATGATCAATTTGATTGAACAATTAGGACAACGGGTTTTGTCATGGATGGAGGATTGAGCCGAGATTTGATCCCGCAGTCACTACAGACTCCTTCTCACAATTGTTGTGAATTTTTCATATGAACAAGCTAGATATCGACCTCTCGTTGATTTGCTTAACATGTTGAAAAATGTTGAGAGTCACTTTCAACCAAGAAAGACCAAGTCTTCTTGGTAGGGGGTCAAAGGATCTTCTAAAAAGAAGAGCGATTCTAAGAAGGTAAATAGAAAGGCAAAAACAAAGGATAATAAGAACAAAAGCGATACGGATAGCAAAGGAGTTTGCTTCCCTTGCAATAAGCTTTGGACAACTTTGGAAAAAAAGCTGCGAGAAGCATCTTGCGAGAGCTAACCCGAAGAAGAAGCTTAGTGAAGTTTTGGTTACAAATACAATTTTGTTCATGATTTAAAATAAATTTTTTTTCTTTAAGTCGAGGTTCTACTTGGGTATTGGATACGACTTTGGTTATCATAAATATAGATTTATGAAGGGACCAAGCGAAGTAGAAAGCTAAACAAATATAAGTAATCTATATGTGGGAAATGAAAAAAGGTTGCTACATTAGCCATAGGAACTTATAGTTTAGCATTACCTACGGGCAAATCTATTAAGTCGATAAGTTGTTATTGTATTCAGTTCTTGTTAGAAACATTATTTTCATTTTGTTGTTGGACAATAAATCTTTTTGGTATTATATTTAAGAACAATTGTTGTTCTATTTATAATAATAATGTTTTTATAAAGGCTGGAATATTACTTAATGGATTTTGTATACTTGACTTACGTGAAAATAATTTTGCAAATTGAACAAACTAGTATAAGAAAAGGAGATGATCATTCAAAGAGTTGAATGTATGTATTTTTTGAAATACAAGTGTGAATTATTTGAAAGGTTCAAAGAATTTGAAGTGAAAACAAATTGGCAAAGTATTAAGATTCTTTGATTAGATCGAGGAATAAATACTTGTCTGATAAGTTTCTAGATCATCTCAAATGGTTTTCTCATAATGGACACCTCTTGATCGATCTGTGATAATTGATTGATGTATACGAAAAGGAAAAATCGTACCTTGTTGGACATAGTACGGTCCATAATGATTTTACCGACATTCGGTATCCCCTACGGGGTCATGCCCTAGAAATGGTGCATATCTACGAAAAAGGTAACCTCAAAATCCGCCCCAAGACTCCATAAAAGTTATGGACGGGGAGGATTCCTAATCTTAAGTATGTTAAGATAAAGGGTTGTCAACTTATGTGAAAAGGTTTCAAAGGATAAGCTTGGGACAAGATTTGACAAGTACAAATTTGTGGGACATCCTAAAGTAAGTTTAGGTATATATGTTCTATAATCCTACTTAGCAAAAAAGGTGTTTGTTTTGAAACACGCTGCCTTCTAAGATAAAGGTGTTTATCATTGAAGGACTAGTGGGAGGATAATAGATCTTGAAGAGTTCAGAAGAACCACAAACACTTATAAGTCAAATAAGAGGAACTTGTAGATGGACTATTGTACCACAACCAGAATCGTAAATCGGGAATAGTATCGAAGATACAGGAGGTATGGATTCATCATAGATGATGATGATGAGGTACGCATCATAGAAGATGATGATCGATTACATACGATGAGGTAAGAGTTGTAGACACTTAGAGAAATGGATTGAAGCAAGCTTCTCAAAATGGAACATTCGTTTTGATGAAATAATCAAAAGAGTTTGATTTTATCAAAAATAAGAATGAACCTAAGTGTGTACAAAGGGTCGATTGGGGGCGTCGTGACATTCCTAGTATTATATGTTGATATACTACGGATAAGGAATGACATACCAATGCTATAATCAAGTAAAGATAAAGTTGTCTAAACATTCCTCCATGAATGATTTGGGAAGAGTATCTTAATTGGGGATACAAATCTATATAGATAGATTTAAAAGGATGCTCGACTTAACCCAATGAAGCGTATATTCATTTGATGCTAAAAGTCGTTTAGCATGGCAAACTCAAGAGATGTCTCATGTTGATGAGAGCATGGGTGTATCTCTCTTAATAGTCCCCATAGACTCAAAAGAGATCGCATGAGTAACTATCATGTATGCAATGAAATATATGAGACACGATGTTGATCGGTCATAATACGGAGAAGTTCACTATGAGACGGTGAAAAACATCTTAAAGTACTTAGCCGGCACTAAGGATGTGATCATATTCATGGTGGGTGCGAATTAAAACTAGAGGGCTTAACAAGACTCAAGTTTTTTGAAGACGAGACCAAGGCGACAGAAAATCCACTTTAAGGTAAAGGGTTACCTTGAGCGGTGGTGCGATGAATTGGAAAGGTTCCAAACAATGAAAAGAGTTCTTTGGTTTAGTGATAAAGACAAAGTATATAGCTATAAATGAAGGCTGCAAGTTGATTGTTTGGATGAAAAGTTCATTCTGAGAACTAGGAATAGTTCTAAGTCTCATCTTGGATCTAAACATGTGTTGTGGCACTTTCATTTGATTATAAGAATCATTGAAAGATGGGAAATCACTATAGAGATAGTGGACTCTCAAGAACAACATTACATATCCATTAACTAAAAGCTTATCCAATGGCGGGATAATCGTCACTTAGAGAAGAAGGGTATGAGATACCATGGCGATTGGCTTTAGTGCAAGTGGGAGATTGAAAGTAGTATGCACACAAAGCCGATCATGTTTGATGATAAAGCATATACTTTGTAACAATCTTATTCATTTATTAATAAAAAGTATTAATTTATTAAAGGCTTTTAATTATCTACATGATGTTGTTTTATAATATGTGATAAACCCATAGTTTTAAGCAATGCTTTTAGAATAATGATGATGATCATTCTAATGAGATCTAAATTCTTAGAAAGCTTAAAACTAAAATAGTTCCCAATCGTTGGATTACTAAATTGGGGATTAGTGAATCCGGATAGATTGGTACATCGTTGCTTGCTCATTGGATGAGGATGATTGATCTCATGATCATTTGTGTGGAACACTAAAGCAAGTATGTAGGTGCTTATTAGAGAATAGTTTCTTTGAGCGTGGCTCGCTAAGGAATACCTAATGGAGTTTTACTTACTTGCTGTCGATAGGAATTCTGTAGTGATAGTAGTACAAGTGATCCTTGGACTTGAGATCATCATAGTATCTTGTGTATGATGAGTTATACTTTGACTTATTCCTTAAGACCCTTAGGGTATATCAAAGGGTATGCTTGGGTATAATAAGTTATACATGGAGATAATGTATGATCGATAAAGAATCTACCACTTCTAGTAAAAGAAGAGAAATGTCTATGTGATTCGATAAATGACAACCCGGTAGTCCTTGGCAAAAGGAGAATGAAATTAGAAAGGAGTTTCTAATTTGCATTATTTGGAGTTGTGCATTTAAGAGTCGAAATACATATAATTAAATAAAATAAGACTTGTGGTAATTCCATGTCTTATATTTAATTGGGACATTGTATGGTGGAAGGATTGAATTGTACGGTAACTATTTACTCAAAGGTTCTTTTATGATTAATGTTGAAATCTATATTATCTGGAAAGTCGTTGATCACTAGGGAGGCTTATCCCTATTGTAGAATAAATATTATTTATTTAAATAAATTAATAGTTTAATTTATTTATTTAAATAAGATTAGAATTATTCTAATTGATTTATTCACAACCGGTTTAATATGGAGAACCTAAAGGGTCACACCATAAAAGGAAGAATAATTATTTAAGAAGTTAATGGCATAATCGTAATAATAAGTTAAGTATATTTAATTTAATCTATGGTGATAGAATAAATTAAATAGCTTAATATTATTATTTAATATTTTAGAAATATTAAATATAAATTAATAAGAGAGTCTTTATTATTATTATTATTATTATTATTATTTAATTTCTAAAGGAGTTTGGGAATTAATTAATAAAAGTACTCTCAAATATTCTAATAAGATTAGGAGGAATTAATTAATTAAAAGAGTTTAATTAATTATCCTAATAAGATTAGGGAGCTAATTAATTAAAAGAGTTTAATTAATTAAAATAAACCCAATTCCTTAATTGTTAAGGAGGTTGCCTACACATCTATAAATAAGAGGAGTCTTATTATGGGTGAGGTGGTTGTTGACTTTTTCACAACATACGTAATTTCAATAGTTGGGAGAGTACGCTCCTTTTCTATGAGAGATAGAAAAACTAGGGTTTTGCCAAACACCCATCTTCTTGAATCTTTATTCTTTCTTGGTGGATCACCTCTAGAGGCCAAACACTTGGGTGGCTAACGTTGATTAAAAGGAAGGAACCAAACCCGGTGGATTTAAGTTGAGCGAAAAGGATTGGAGGTGAACTTGTACGAGGAAGCTCGAATCTTCAAGGGTATGATTCTTGTTCTTTATCTTTTCATTTAATTAATAATTGTGCATAAAGGATGATCAAGGGGTATATGGTTTGTAAAATTTTTAAACTCGATTTTTTCGATTTTGCAATTTTTGCGTTCTTATTTTGAATATCATTTGCAATTTGATTGCGTTCATGAATATTACAACCTCAAAATAAGTAAACAGAGCACTAATAACTTCAAAATATTAATAATGATATTCATCAATGAAGTACTAAATATAATTCTCCAACTAGAATCAAAATAATCAAAACCAAAATTTAATCAACCTAGATGGTCAAGGCAACACTCTCATCACACTAGCTCTTAATCACCCCGCAAACTCGCGGAAGAGAAACAAAGATGAGCCAATTGCCTCAAGACGGATATGAGATACGAAAGATATACAACAGATATATAAAAATAACTGAGATAAAATACTGAACAAAGCCTCAAGTGTAAATACAGACAAAAATATAATCTCTAAAGATCTAAATGGAATATATCTGAATCAACAGAATTGACAAAACCAATAGAAGAATAAAGAATTAACGAACTGAAGTAACTAACTTAATGAACTGAATTGAACATGGATAAACAAAACTAATACAATGAAATAATAGGCTGAATCAAATGGTTGGGTGTTATTTCACCGAAGTGAGCTCAGAATACACATTGCCACATTGTGCAAGTCAAACAAATGCTACATGTAAAGTAAATCAAATGATGCCACATTGCAAATCACACATTGGACCGCATGAATCCAAATGTATGCAAATCGGATAGGTGTGTTTGGCACAATATCACCAATCTGCAGAAGCAGAAAACTAGGGTTAACCCACACGCCCCACAACAAAACACCAAATGACCCACTTCCTCCGAGCCCAAAAGCAGACGCCAGTGGACTAATCACACCACGTAGAAAGTGTCATGTCTCTCTCGTGCCAAGGCGACATGCCTGTGGTACCCCCATAGGTGGTTATAGCTCAGGTATACCCTACAGTATATTCTAACAAAAATATCATGTCACAACACATGCGACAAAATACCAACAAAAGGGTTCTATATGTACATATTGAACCAAATCAAATTATAGTCACAAGGTCTCAAAAAGAAGGTAGCAACATGTACCGCTCTACAATTATCAAAAATAAATACTAAACATGATATCCTAATTCAAAGAGTACAAATACGAGTCATGTGTATCAACTCCAAAATGAAACTAATATATTTATTTCACATGAAACAATTATGTGAAATCATAACACAATTCGAAATAAGGAAACAAATTAACGAACAAATTAAATTTAACAAGACTGTCGCTGAAAGAGTACGGAATCCATACCTGATACTTCCAAACCATTTATAGCACACTCCACAAAATCTTACCCTCAATTGCCAACGATATCAAATACGAAACGTTATTCGCAACCTAAACATATTCACCTCAAATTAAAAACAAACCAAACTAATAATTCCAAAGTAATTCATAATCTATTTAATATGTCTCTAATCATCGCCTTTTATCAATTACTAATACTCCAAAATTTATATTCCAAAAATAACTCTTTAAATTCCCTCCGTCCGATCTAATAAAAAGGTAATAATAATACAATTATAAATTACTTACTAATTATAATTTATATAATATGAAATTGATTCTCAAATTACATCAAGTTTACAAAATAACCTTAATTAAATTATAATTTATCTTCTAACCATTTTTTTCCTTTTTATTATACTTTAACAAATTAATAACCTAAAGATATTATATATATAATAACTTTATTCAATTAATAAAGTAATACAGTGATATAATTATATATATCATGAGTCAGTGGTGGTTCATATGTAGAAAGCTTAAACAGGATTCGGAAAGGCTTTTTTTTTTTTAACAAAACCGCACCTTATTATATATAGCAACGTACAGTAGTTTTTTTTAAATCATCCTTTTAACGTTTTTTTACAAGCTCAATATATATATAAATATAATCCAATGTACTCTAATCCAACAATAATTTGGCAAACTTATATATACATATGCATAACTAGTCTAATCAATCATGTGTACCATCAATAACGTTAAAATTTCTATTAAAACACCTCTAATTTCGTGCAAGAAGAAGTCTGATAACACACATATATATACATATATATGAATATTATACTCAATAATTTTAATAAGAAACCACAAACAGACTTACATGTATAACAAAAAGGATTAAATTCCTAATCTTCACAGTGCCGCCTCTTCTTTTTGTTTCAGACGAATAATGACTTGAGTATATAATAGGGTTTGTGTTTTAGTTATTTATTATCAATATTTAATTAATTCTCCTAGTTCTAATAGGATTTATTATCCACATATAATTTAAACCCAATTAATTTCAAAGCCCAATTTTATCAAATTAATTTTACCCATCACTTATTATTATTTATTAGCCCATATAAATTAAACGACCACTTGACCCAATTAAATTACAAAGTCCAATTAATATGTTTTAAAATTAAATATATATATATATATATATATATTGTTTTTTTTCCGGGTATTACATCACCTACCCCTTAAAAAGGATTTCGTCCCCGAAATAAAAAGAATGAACGTACCTAATTATCAAAAAGATGCGGATACTCCGCTCGAATAGACTCCTCCATCTCCCAAGTATATTCCTGCTCCGAATAATTTTAGCACAAGACTTTAACCAAAAGGAATTATCTTCCTCAATTTTAATTTAACCAGTTATTTAATTATCTACTAAAAGAATTTAATTTTCCAAACAAAACAAGGAAGAAAAGAGGGAAACAAAATCATTTACCTTTTTCAATTTAAATACAATTGTATAGGATATAATATTTAATTATTAAAAAAATGGGTTATTACATTTTTAACCCCTTAAAAATAATTCCGTCCTCGGAATTCAAATAAACTACATTAAATTTTATTTTAGTTTTTATTTAAATTACATAATTATTCATAAACTTAAATTAAAATGTAGCGCCACCATTTGCAACGATCAAGCCTGGTAAGTCCATAGGCCCACACAATTATGCATGTACTCGTAAAAGATTAAATAAATTTACCATCGTGTCAAGCCTTGGTAAGGTTCTTCGTGCTGCATTAATTTAAATCATATGATCCACCGTTGGTGCGGGCCCCCGTTAATATCTTTGAGTTTCATTCTTACAAACGTACGTACTCTTCGGAACATAATTCGAAAACACAAAATTCCTCTTCATCTAAATATGATTCGAATACCCAAAATATTTAAAATTATCTTTAATTTAAAAAAAATGTTTATGTTCCACACATCACAAAGATTTAACAAATTATTTTTATTTAATTTTACATAAATTAATGCAAAGCTCCAAGGGCATCAGATAAACAAAACAACTTAAATTGTATCACCGACTCTCACTAAGTCCTCAAGAGTTTCAAATTAGCATAACCTCAAATCAAATTAGTTCTCAAATATTATAATACCAAAATATACTACTAAGATCTCTTTATCACCATATCCAACTCCAAGTCACATATTCTACCACCTGCATAAGCGAACTACAACCATTCAAGATCTCTCATAATCAAGTGAATTTCATCACTTACTATCTAATCATATAACAAATCAATCATCCCTTATTGCAAACCTTAATCCAATAAATTTCAATGTCTCCCCATACTATCACAAAGAAAGTTTATAGAACATAACTCCAACATCCTGCTAGAAAATAGCCACAAATTTGATCAGTAACTCCAAATGATTAATCTAATTACCTCAAATATCAATGACTCAAATTTATAAAAGATCCTCTATACTTAATAATTTTCATTTTATCATAGTATGCCATCAATACACAAACCTCAAATTATCCACAAGCTTAACATAAATCAAAACCTAACTCAAATCAAATCCTCAATTCAACGATCATAATAATTGTTATAAAAAAAAACAACTCTAACAAATAATTTTCCAAAATTAAATACTAAATCGATACAAAAAAACTCACATCATAATCACATCTCATATAAGATCATTTCATATCTGTACAAAGTATAACTTTATTCACCTCAATGATTAAATCACAATTCTTAACTAATATCATTACTCAATCACCTTAACAAATTATTTCACTTTCCTCAAATCAACTACAAATTGAAAAGACATCGACAGTTGATCAAAATAGAGACTAACCAAACAAAGAACAAAATCGAATAAAACTCCTACGTCACCCAATGGTCTACCCCCATAACTCATGTGTCAAACCTAAATAGGTTTTCTACAAGAAAGAACCTAAGCTCGATACCATCAACGTAACATCCACTTCCCGAAAAGGAATGGGAGGTCACGCAAAGCACAACAAACCTCAAAATAAATAAATAGAAAGCACTAACAACCTCAAAAAATATTAATAGTGGTGATCCATTAATAAAGTAATAAGTACAATTCTCCAAACCGAGTCAAAATAATCAAAACTTAAAATTCGAAACAACCTAAATGGTCACGACAACACTCTCATCACACTAGCCCTTAATCACCCCCTATAAACTCGCGGAGGAAGAAAAAACAAGATGAGCCAATCGATTGCCAAAGACGGATATGAGATATACAAAAGATATACAACTGATATATAAAAATAACTGAGACAAAATACTGAACAAAGCCTTAAGTGTAAATACAGACGAAAATATAATCTCTAAAGATCTAAATGGAATATATCTGAATCAACAGAATTGACGAAACCAATAGAAGAATAAAGAATTAACGAACTGAAGTAACTAACTTAATGAACTGAATTGAACATGGATAAACAAAACTAATACAATGAAATAATAGGCTGAATCAAATGGTTGGGTGTTATTTCACACCGAGTGAGCTCAGAAATACACATTGCCACACAGGCAAGTCAAACAAATGCTACACAGGTAAATCAAATGATGCCACACAGGCAAATCACACATTGGACCGCGAATCCAAATGTATGCAAATCGGATAGGTGTGTTTGGCACAATATCACCAATCTGCAGAACAGAAAACTAGGGTTAACCCATACGCCTCCCACAACAAAACACCAAATGACCCACTTCCTCTGGAGCCCAAAACAGAGACGCCGTGGACTAATCACACCGCCACAGAAAGTGTCATGTCTCTCGTGCCAAGACGACATGCCTGTGGTACCCCCACAGGTGGTTATAGCTCAGGTATACCCTACGGTATATTCTAACAAAAATATCATGTCACAACACATGCGACAAAATACCAACAAAAGGGTTCTATATATATATATTGAACCAAATCAAATTATAGTCACAAGGTCTCAAAAAGAAGGTAGAACATGTATCGCTTCTACAATTATCAAAAAAATAAATACTAAACATGATATCCTAATTCAAAGAGTACAAATACGAGTCATGTGTATCAACTCCAAAATGAAACTAATATATTTATTTCACATGAAACAATTATGTGAAATCATAACACAATTCGAAATAAGGAAACAAATTAACGAACAAATTAAATTTAACAAGACTGTCGCTGAAAGAGTACGGAATCCGTACCTGATACTTCCAAACCATTTATAGCACACTCCACAAAATCTTACCCTCAATTGCCAACGATATCAAATACGAAACGTTATTCGCAACCTAAACATATTCACCTCAAATTAAAAACAAACCAAACTAATAATTCCAAAGTAATTCATAATCTATTTAATATGTCTCTAATCATCGCCTTTTATCAATTACTAATACTCCAAAATTTATATTCCAAAAATAACTCTTTAAATTCCCTCCGTCCGATCTAATAAAAAGGTAATAATAATACAATTATAAATTACTTACTAATTATAATTTATATAATATGAAATTGATTCTCAAATTACATCAAGTTTACAAAATAACCTTAATTAAATTATAATTTATCTTCTAACCATTTTTTCCTTTTTATTATACTTTAACAAATTAATAACCTAAAGATATTATATATATAATAACTTTATTCAATTAATAAAATGTAATTGATATAATTATATATATCATGAGTCGTTGGTGGTTCATATGTAGAAAGCTTAAACAGATTAGAAAGGCTTTTTTTTTTAACAAAACCGCACCTTATTATATATATAGCAACGTCTGAGTTTTTTTTAAATCATCCTTTTAACGTTTTTTACAAGCTCAATATATATATAAATATAATCCAATGTACTCTAATCCAACAATAATTTGGCAAACTATATATATATATGCATAACTAGTCTAATCAATCATGTGTACCATCAATAACGTTAAAATTTCTATTAAAACACCTCTAATTTAGATGTAAGAAGAAGAAGTCTCGATAACACACATATATATACATATATATGAATATTATACTCAATAATTTTAATAAGAAACCACAAAATGATTTACATGTATAACAAAAAGGATTAAATTCTAATCTTCACGGTACGCTTCTTCTTTTTGTTTGAGCATTTAATAATGACTTGAGTATATAATAGGGTTTGTGTTTTAGTTATTTATTATCAATATTTAATTAATTCTCCTAGTTCTAATAGGATTTATTATCCACATATAATTTAAACCCAATTAATTTCAAAGCCCAATTTTATCAAATTAATTTTACCCATCACTTATTATTATTTATTAGCCCATATAAATTAAACGACCACTTGACCCAATTAAATTACAAAGTCCAATTAATATGTTTTAAAATTAAATATATATATATATATATATATATATATATATTGTTTTTTTTCCGGGTATTACATCACCTACCCCTTAAAAAGGATTTCGTCCCCGAAATAAAAAGAATGAACGTACCTAATTATCAAAAAGATGCGGATACTCCGCTCGAATAGACTCCTCCATCTCCCAAGTATATTCCTCTTTCAAGAATAATTTTAGCACAAGACTTTAACCAAAAGGAATTATCTTCCTCAATTTTAATTTAACCAGTTATTTAATTATCTACTAAAAGAATTTAATTTTCCAAACAAAACAAGGAAGAAAAGAGGGAAACAAAATCATTTACCTTTTTCAATTTAAATACAATTGTATAGGATATAATATTTAATTATTAAAAAAATGGGTTATTACATTTTTAACCCCTTAAAAATAATTCCGTCCTCGGAATTCAAATAAACTACATTAAATTTTATTTTAGTTTTTATTTAAATTACATAATTATTCATAAACTTAAATTAAAATGTAGCGCCGCCATTTGCAACGATCAAGCCTGGTAAGTCCATAGGCCCACACAATTATGCATGTACTCGTAAAAGATTCGTCAGCTATCGTGTCAAGCCTTGGTAAGGTTCTTCGTGCTGCATTAATTTAAATCATATGATCCACCGTTGGTGCGGGCCCCCGTTAATATCTTTGAGTTTCATTCTTACAAACGTACGTACTCTTCGGAACATAATTCGAAAACACAAAATTCCTCTTCATCTAAATATGATTCGAATACCCAAAATATTTAAAATTATCTTTAATTTAAAAAAAATGTTTATGTTCCACACATCACAAAGATTTAACAAATTATTTTTATTTAATTTTACATAAATTAATGCAAAGCTCCAAGGGCATCAGATAAACAAAACAACTTAAATTGTATCACCGACTCTCACTAAGTCCTCAAGAGTTTCAAATTAGCATAACCTCAAATCAAATTAGTTCTCAAATATTATAATACCAAAATATACTACTAAGATCTCTTTATCACCATATCCAACTCCAAGTCACATATCTACCTACCACTGCATAAGTTTAACTACAACCATTCAAGATCTCTCATAATCAAGTGAATTTCATCACTTACTATCTAATCATATAACAAATCAATCATCCCTTATTGCAAACCTTAATCCAATAAATTTCAATGTCTCCCCATACTATCACAAAGAAAGTTTATAGAACATAACTCCAACATCCTGCTAGAAAATAGCCACAAATTTGATCAGTAACTCCAAATGATTAATCTAATTACCTCAAATATCAATGACTCAAATTTATAAAAGATCCTCTATACTTAATAATTTTCATTTTATCATAGTATGCCATCAATACACAAACCTCAAATTATCCACAAGCTTAACATAAATCAAAACCTAACTCAAATCAAATCCTCAATTCAACGATCATAATAATTGTTATAAAAAAAAACAACTCTAACAAATAATTTTCCAAAATTAAATACTCGTCGATACAAAAACTCACATCATAATCACATCTCATATAAGATCATTTCATATCTGTACAAAGTATAACTTTATTCACCTCAATGATTAAATCACAATTCTTAACTAATATCATTACTCAATCACCTTAACAAATTATTTCACTTTCCTCAAATCAACTACAAATTGAAAAGACATCGACAGTTGATCAAAATAGAGACTAACCAAACAAAGAACAAAATCGAATAAAACTCCTACGTCTGCCCAATGGTCTACCCACAACTCACAGGTCAAACCTAAATAGGTTTTCTACAAGAAAGAACCTAAGCTCTGATACCATCACTGTAACACCCACTTCCCGAAAAGGAATGGGAGGTCACGTCAAAGCACAACAAACCTCAAAATAAATTAAATAGAGCACTAACAACCTCAAAATATTAATAGTGGTGATCCATTAATAAAGTAATAAGTACAATTCTCCAAACTGAGTCAAAATAATCAAAACTTAAAATTCGAAACAACCTAAATGGTCACGACAACACTCTCATCACACTAGCCCTTAATCACCCCTATAAACCTGCCGGAAGAAAAACACAGCATGAGCCAATTGCCCAGTACGGATACAGATATACAAAAGATATACAACTGATATATAAAAATAACTGAGACAAAATACTGAACAAAGCCTTAAGTGTAAATACAGACGAAAATATAATCTCTAAAGATCTAAATGGAATATATCTGAATCAACAGAATTGACGAAACCAATAGAAGAATAAAGAATTAATGAACTGAAGTAACTAACTCAATGAACTGAATTGAACATGGATAAACAAAACTAATACAATGAAATAATAGGCTGAATCAAATGGTTGGGTGTTATTTCACACCGAGTGAGCTCAGAAATACACATTGCCACACAGGCAAGTCAAACAAATGCTACACAGGTAAATCAAATGATGCCACACAGGCAAATCACACATTGGACCGCGAATCCAAATGTATGCAAATCGGATAGGTGTGTTTGGCACAATATCACCAATCTGCAGAACAGAAAACTAGGGTTAACCCATACGCCTCCCACAACAAAACACCAAATGACCCACTTCCTCTGGAGCCCAAAACAGAGACGCCGTGGACTAATCACACCGCCACAGAAAGTGTCATGTCTCTCGTGCCAAGGCGACATGCCTGTGGTACCCCCATAGGTGGTTATAGCTCAAGTATACCCTACAGTATATTCTAACAAAAATATCATGTCACAACACATGCGACAAAATACCAACAAAAGGGTTCTATATGTACATATTGAACCAAATCAAATTATAGTCACAAGGTCTCAAAAAGAAGGTAAAGACATATGCGCTCTACAATTATCAAAATAAATACTAAACATGATATCCTAATTCAAAGAGTACAAATACGAGTCATGTGTATCAACTCCAAAATGAAACTAATATATTTATTTCACATGAAACAATTATGTGAAATCATAACACAATTCGAAATAAGGAAACAAATTAACGAACAAATTAAATTTAACAAGTGTCATTTGAAAGAGTACGAATCCGACACGATACTTCCAAACCATTTATAGCACACTCCACAAAATCTTACCCTCAATTGCCAACGATATCAAATACGAAACGTTATTCGCAACCTAAACATATTCACCTCAAATTAAAAACAAACCAAACTAATAATTCCAAAGTAATTCATAATCTATTTAATATGTCTCTAATCATCGCCTTTTATCAATTACTAATACTCCAAAATTTATATTCCAAAGATAACTCTTTAAATTCCCTCCGTCCGATCTAATAAAAAGGTAATAATAATACAATTATAAATTACTTACTAATTATAATTTATATAATATGAAATTGATTCTCCAATTACATTAAGTTTACAAAATAACCTTAATTAAATTATAATTTATCTTCTAACCATTTTTTTCCTTTTTATTATACTTTAACAAATTAATAACCTAAAGATATTATATATATATATTAACTTTATTCAATCAATAAAGTAATACAGCGATATAAGTATATATATCATGAGTCAGTGGTGGTTCACATGTAGAAAGCTTAAACATGATTTGGAAAGGTTTTTTTTTAACAAAACCGCACCTTATTATATATAGCAACGTACAGTAGTTTTTTTTAAATCATCCTTTTAACGTTTTTTTACAAGCTCAATATATATATAAATATAATCCAATGTACTCTAATCCAACAATAATTTGGCAAACTTATATATACATATGCATAACTAGTCTAATCAATCACGTGTACCATCAATAACAGTAAAATTTCTATTAAAACACCTCCAATTTCGTGCAAGAAGAAGTCTGATAACACACATATATATACATATATGAATATTATACTCAATAATTTTAATAAGAAACCACAAACAGACTTACATGTATAACAAAAAGGATTAAATTCCTAATCTTCACAGTACCGCCTCTTCTTTTTGTTTCAGACGAATAATGACTTGAGTATATAATAGGGTTTGTGTTTTAGTTATTTATTATCAATATTTAATTAATTCTCCTAGTTCTAATAGGATTTATTATCCACATATAATTTAAACCCAATTAATTTCAAAGCCCAATTTTATCAAATTAATTTTACCCATCACTTATTATTATTTATTAGCCCATATAAATTAAACGACCACTTGACCCAATTAAATTACAAAGTCCAATTAATATGTTTTAAAATTAAATATATATATATATATATATATATTTTCGGGTATTACAACTACTCACCCAATTACTATTCACTCTAGTATCATTCATTCGGGTATTCGGGACACTTTTTGTGTCGGGATACTATTCACGGGGTACTATTCTCGAAGTACTATTCACTCGAAAAATATATTTCTTTTTTGGGTTATTTCTGGGGTTGGCAACTGATTTCCCGGGCCTATCTCAGGGGTTGGAAAATTGCTTTCTCGGGCTATCTCCGGGGTTAAATTTGATGTTGTTGTCCTCCAGGGTTATCTCTGGAGTGTGAAAAAGACGCTTTTGTCCTCCTGCATAGTTAGTAATAGGAAAATGAAATTTTAAGTGTCTACAATGTCACATTGATACCTATCAACTTGCCACCATTATTCACGGCTTCCCTTATGGAAAGTCTGGCTTCGGTACATTCCAAAACTTGGAAGTCACCAGCGAAAGGTTCGGGGCTCTTTACTTATGGCTTAATATGACAATGATTGACTTTGGTGGTTGGGTTGCTTGAATTCGTATAACAGGTTTGTTAGAAATATGAAAACTAACAAACTTACGAAAAAATCAATTTTAGCATAATGAGTAGTTAACCAGTCGATTCCTAAAATCCCATGAAAGGCAAGTATTTTCAAAGAGATAAGATCGACAGGTAACGTGAGGGTGTTGATTTGAATCAAACAAGATTTATAAATAATGGATGTAACGAAGGTTTAATAAGTCAATGTCTAACTTCTCTAGGGTCAAATTTAAACATTGAGCGCAAATAGGAGAAATAAAAGAGTGGGTAGAACCGGTATCGAATAAGGTATAGAACTCGCAAGAGTTTATAATTAACTTACCCGTAGGTTCCTCGACAAACGCTCTCACTTAATCTACCGACTTTGACTTATCTGGGACATCCTTTAGCGTCACCATCCCAGCTGGACTTGACTTTACTACACGACAAAATTGAGCTAAATGACCTTTTTTTTCGTAATTGAAACACGCTTTGGGTTGCTACGTACAGTTTGGACGGATGTGTCCCTCCTGTCTGCATTTGAAATATACGACCGGTGGTCGTTCTCCTTCCTTTGAAACGGGTGTCGCTGTTGCTGTCGATGTCTTTTCGTTATTATTGAATCTTCTCTTCTTAAAGTTGTTATCACTTAGTTCACCTTTCCTATTATCTTGGCCATGATTACCACCGAAGTGGTTACCATTTCTAACATGATAATTTCCTCCACGATGGTTATCGTTGTTCCGATGGTCGTTGCCACCGGTACGATTATTATTGTGTTGTTGGTCGTTACCTTTTGGTTGGGCTGACTCATAATCGCATTCTAATAACTGAGCCTTATTCACAACATCTGAATACAAACAACGTTTGTGAGAAATAAGGTATTGACTTATTTCAGGTTTCAAACCTCTTAGAAACATTCACGTCATTTGCTCCTCATTATCAACCAAATGGGATGCAAACTGGGATGAATCTGCAAACTTTTCCTCGATTGCGATACAGTCATTTTGTTTTGCTCCAGATTGATGAATTCCACCTCCTTCATGTGACGAATACTTTTGGGAAAGTACTTGTCGTTGAACAATTCTTGGAACTTCTCCTAAGACATCTTTAGTGCGGTAGGTTGAGTATGTTTTACAGATTCCCACCAATGATCTGCCTCTTCTCACAACATAAAGGTGGCGAAGGGAACCTTTTGCTCCTCTGAGCATTCCGAGATATCAAATATCTAGGTGATCTGCTTTATCCACGTCTCTGCCTTAAGTGGTTCTGGCTTTTCCAAACACTCCGGTGGTCCCAGCACCTTGAACTGCTTAGCGGTGACCAGCCGTGAGTTGCCAGTGTTTCCATCTTCATTTAGAACTGGAGTGTGACGCCCCCAAATCCAGGTCCCTTTGAACCTCGGATTCGGTTCGCCACGATACTACTATCGTCAAACTATTTATATCTTTTATTCATAACTTAATGAATATAAATTGATTATTATAATCTAGAATTTAAATTCTTTCCATTTCCAGGATCTATGTAATGACCCCAAACTTTTATAAGTTTCTAATCTTGGTCATTTACCATTCCTATCTTACATCATATTCGATGTTATAAAAATATGCAGAATAATTTAAACTTTTTCAATCTCATTTGAAAAATCTTTTATTGATTTCTTAACTTGAATCAATTACAAATTCCTGAATCAAGTTATGCTATGATTCATTCTATTCAATTACTGTATAAATTTTTACATCTCAATTTGAATTCCTCTAAGTATCATATAGTACAACTTTACAACTTAACATGTATTACACATCGTAAACTACTATCATGTACATCTACTAGAACCTAAACATGGTTTAAGAGCATTTATTTAAATTACAAATCAATCTCCTTCGATTCTATTGAACTTTAGCAATCAAGTAGCTGAGCAAACACTTGCTTGGCCTAGCTTGCCCATCCTTACATACATAACATATATTAACATGTTAAGGGTTCTTTTGCATCTTTCAAGTTTAATCTAAGTCTCGTCTTGCATAATACGGTTCTAGGTTAGACATCTCAACAAATTAAGGCCATTTAAGGTTATGAAACCGCAAAGTCCAACATGTTTGATTCTTAAACATATAAGGTAGTCATATAACTCATATTAGACATGCTTGTGAGTATTCATATGACTAGCATGGTTTATCACTTGAAAACTTACTTTAAGACATGCATAGTTCATATTACGTCTATCTAGTTGTGTGCACGTATCATTCATTTTCAAAGGCATACATGTCCTATCATGTTTGCAAATATAGGCCATGTTTAAAGACCCAAAA
Organism: Panax quinquefolius; assembly: GCA_020205615.1. NCBI lineage: Eukaryota > Viridiplantae > Streptophyta > Magnoliopsida > Apiales > Araliaceae > Panax > Panax quinquefolius. The sequence continues at coordinate 44,924 of JAINUW010000323.1, forward strand.
ATTACTAGTATGTCATCCTAAAAGTTCAGAAGTTTAGACAACACAATGCTCATGAATATTGGTTTCAAAATGTCTATGTTTTCTTTTCTTCAAATCCATGTCATGCCAACCTAATCATGCAAGGCAACTTCGAATCATATGTCATATTCATTTGTGCATATTTCTACACATACCTACAAAGTCGAAATGTAGGCGACACCATGCTCATGATTATTAGTTTTTAAAACTTGAATTTTTCTTTGAAAACACATATTATCCAAGCTATACAAGTTATCTTATACGAGGTAACTTAAGATCACATTTTATGCTCACATGACTCCACCATATGCTCACTACAAAGTTAGAACTCAAATGACTTAAAGTTCGTCAAGGTTTGTTTTTGAAATCAGTAGCTAGAACAATTCATGGATTATAACAAGTTTTAGCCATCAAGTTTGTGACTTAAAAGCACTATTTCAGTACACTTTTCTTGTAATTTAAAGAACTTGAATTCAAGAACATGTAAGTATACAAATATTACCTCTTGAAGCTTAACTTTGATAACCATAGCTCTTCAATCATCTAATTGCTCCTCAATTCTCCCACACTCACTCTCCATAACTACTTATCAGACAATTTCAACAAGTTCACTTAAGAAGGAGGAGTCTCCATTTATAGAGAATTAATTGTCCATACAATACCTTTGCCCATTGTTTTGATTCACCAGGAAGAAGAAGAAACTAACGGGCAGTGAATAGTTGGTGACCTGCTCCATCTTCCTCCATTATTATCAGCTATACTAGCTTTTCCCAAGCTTAAGCAACAGAAGAGTAGGCCATTGGCCTATTACACGGCTGATAATTAGTTGGAACAATGAATTTGGGACAAGTTCTATTTCTTCCTTACTTATTAGTAAAATGGTCCCCATTCTACTAAAGTTAATTCCATTTGGGCTTATTAAATCAATTATAATGATTTAACAGTACTACATTAAATTAAGCTATGGGTACATATACATACCAATATATATGTACCTATCCACATATAGGAAGTATACTTATATTTTAAATATACACCAATATAATCTCATTATATTAATAACTTACTTATTTGTATTATGTCAAATAAATAAATTATTCATCTTATTGATTAATTAACACTAATATTAATTAATCCATTCCTCATTGATTAATGTAATTATTGATCTCTATAACGATTAATTATCTATTACGATAGTAAATAAATATAAATCTTATTATATTTATAGACACGTTGCTTATTATTATTATATCTCTAACAATAATAATCACATATCATTAATTAATCATCATTAACAATTAATTAATATTCTACAATAATAATTAATAATTAATATTAATTAATTGTTCACTTAATAAGTCCTTAAATCGATTAATATCATTATTAATATTTCCCATCTTTGTGCTTACACAAGGCTCATTTATCTCATTTATTGGAGTTATATAACTCAAGCTCATTATTTCTATAATAAAATATTAAGGGTCTAGGCCACGTTTGGCTTTCCCCCAATTCCATATTATTTTATTATTTATTTAATATAGAGTTTATGTCACACTTTACCGGAATGCTAAATTATTTAGCTTACTTAAATAATTACATACTTAAAGTATGCACAACCTTTACACTTAGAATAATTAATATTTACTCTATTAATTATTTAAATTATACACTATACGTATAATTATTTGATTGTCCCAAAACAATTTCTTCCATTTTCTTTATACAACACATAATCTTAATTCACCATTTATGACCTTTATATGAGTCCTCAGTATATTTTTCTTACATTTTAAATTTCATAAACTAACTCAGGACTTCCTACAGACCGGTGCGGCCGCGCCACCTCAAGTTAGGACGCAGACAAGTTATGCTTTAATAGAAACAACACTTAACTCGCAAATCCTTTAACATGCTCCCTACATGCTATCTTATTACACTAACCAAAATAAATCTCTAATGACTACATTCTTCAATAATTTAGAGATTAAACTTCAAGTTTAACTCTTTTCTCTTTAATCTATACATTTAACAATATTAGTCAATGTACATATATATTAGTCAATAAATCTCTAAAAAATATACGTTTAACAATATTAGTCAATAAATCTCTAAAAAATATTTATCTAAAGATATATCGATTTTCTTCTCTCATCATCAATGTACATATATACAAGTCCAAACCTAGCACACATCGAGTCCTTAATAGTATTCAATATAGTACACTGAGTGGTTTCCCACAAACAACCAACAAATTAGTTTCCGTCTCGTCTACACTGTTTTCACAGTGAGTTAGATCGGTTACTAATTCGTATATACCTCCGCTCTCTGAAGGAATTGTTTAGCCCAACTCCTATACATCTACCATTAAAGGGTACGGTTGCACTGCCTTTGACTTGATACCTACTTGTACATATACTCAAGAAATTGGTGATTATCAAAGATATTCAATGTCACCAACTATTATAAAATAATTTCACATAAATTATTTAATAGCAATAGGTAATTATTATCCATCTTCTTACTAATTCATCTCTAAAATTCATAATATATATATAATAATGATATATATATTTATTAAACACACCATTACTTATTACATAGTTCATATTACCCTATGTAACACAATACCACATACCTCGTAACATATTTATATATTTTTGTTTAAACCCTTCACATGCCTTAAGAATTTTATCTACTAAATTCTTATTTTAATATTTTCTGAAGATTCGGGTTCTTACATCCTCTCCCCCTTATAAGGATTCCGTCCTCGGAATCACCGAAACCTCTTCTACTATGCTATTATGAATATTACATATTCTTTTGGATAATTTTATCCATTCCCTTTTCGAAAGTTTTATTATAACTTGCTCACTTGCATTCTACCACATTCTCCTTTCTAAGGAACACTCTACTCACTACATTCATCACACAGAAGAATAAGAGTCTTCCATGTTTTTTCAATAATCGGGAAGTAGTATGAATAACTCAGATTTCAAATTATGCTGAGGGGTCACAAGACCGTGAACTCTTCTCTAGGTTCACTATTGCTTCAACAAAATCCTTCACACTGCAAACCAGAGTGTTTATCAATAACAAAGACTAAAAACACCCTCCACACGTACACTAGGTGGCCAACCTATTGTACCACTACGTCGGGCCGTAACGTAGTGTTTTATAACGACTACACGCGTTACGCTCTGAACCATTATCCCCGAAAACATGTCCCTTTATAGGGTTGTTCACCTCAGCTTTTCCACATCTGAATCCGCACCAGATCAATCTGGTTTGGCATAAATACTCAAGAACGCTTGAATTCCATAAATATTTTTCAACAGTCGTCTAGCCGAATCAAATAGCTTAGACTTTTATCAACAATTTGGACATCAATCGAAATAATTTGGCCAACTTAATTGACCTTCTTCATAATTTAAAAGAAAACCAAAAATTCTTTTATGACGTCATGATACCATACCAGATTAGTAGTACGTTGAGGATTCTGCCATTAGGTGACTTTGTTATATTACATCATACCATAGTGGGCTGACGATCTTTTGATCCAACCAACACTAGGTTCAACTGCATTGATGACTCCATCGTTTACCATTTCTACACCATACCAAATGATGTAAATGGTCAGAAATACATTTTGAAAATTTTCAAATCATTTTTGTTTTAGCCGAAATAATTAGCATAGACGTATGAATAACAATATTGTTTTTAAACATCATTGGTTCAATCACATGATCCAATGTTTTTCAAGAAAATAGAGGTGCAACTTCAACACAAATTCAATAATTTTGAAAATCTAGCAGAGCTAGAAGATTTAGAAAATCCATGTTTTTCCATCAACTTCAATCTTTACTACATTGTTTCATTCTACCAATCTTCAACACCATCAATGCTTACTATACCAAAATTTCTAACTTCATAACATACATATACCCGATATAGTTCATCAAACTTACCATACTTTGGAAATTCAAGAACTTGCCACAATCATATAAGTTTAAGAACTTACCCTAGTTAGACCATAGACGTCCATTCGCTGAGGGGTTCAAAAACATTTCATATAATTATGAGTCACGAACGTACCATAAGTATGAGTTTTAAGAACTCGCAACTTAACCTTATATTCTCTAACTATAACCTATCTATATGTTATACACAAGAGAAAAGAATCACCTTCTCAACAGGTACGTAACAAATAGCGCGACACAGAGATTTTAATGATTATCAGTGTCAGAAACTAAGTGGTTTTTACACCAAGTAAAATTCCCCGCCCATAACAAGGAATCATACAACTCAGCTGCTGACATGGGTCCTCAATTGAAATTCCACTTAACTCTATATCACACTTAACTTGCTCTTTGCTCAATACGAATTCTTCGTATCTCATCATATACAACTCCTCATTAAGGGTGTAAACGAGTCAATCCGGAGCGAACAGAGAGCTACTCGAATTCGACTCGAAATGATAAATTCGTACTCAAATTCAAATTATATTTGAAAAATTCTATTCAGATTCTACTCGACTCGAATATTTAGTACTCGAATTCGATCCGACTCGACTCGAATATTTATTCAAACTACTCGCGAGCTTCAAATTCAAGCTCGAATTCGAGTCTCCACATAATAACTAATTTTATAATAAATATAATTATAAATTCAATTTGTTATTTTACTTAAAAATGATAAAATATATTTATTATTACACTTTACAAATATAAAATCACAATTAAAATTAAAAATAAAACAAAATAATAACTAATTATCCTAATTTGATTTAAATTTGTATATATTATAAGAGAATGTATCGAACATCTAATCGAATATGTATTAACCGAGTATGTATTGAATCACAATCAAAAATTCGAGTAGTTTGAATCTTAAAATCGAGTCGAGTATAACCTTGCCTGATTCTACTCATATTTTTATTGAACTATTTTTCTTTGTTGATTTGAATCATATTATTAACGAATTTGAGTCTCGCTCGTATTTTTTTGAGTCGAGCCCGAATCGAGCCCGAACTGTGTTGGCTCGTTTACAGCCTTACTCCTCATGAGTTCATCTCGTAACTTTTTATAGTACATTCTCTTATAGCATCAAGCTATACACACTTAGTCGTTACAGACTATTTATCATTTCATAGCTCATTCTGATCAAGTCGTGATCATCGGTTAACTTAGGGTTCTTTCCCATTATCAACTAAAATCCATTCGAGTTCATTCTTATAATTTTTTGTCATATTCATCTTATATACACCATCTTAACATTTTTATTATCGGAGTTAGGAAACTCTTGAATTATCATTCTCTTAGATACTTAAAGATTCTTCTTTGAATCTTAGCTTATACATTTTAATCTTTATCTTTCTCTCTCTCAGGTTGTAGGTTAAGGTACACTTACCTAAAGTTTATAACCTACAACTTTGATACCAACCTGTGGCGCCCCCAAATCCAGGTCCCTTTGAACCTCAGATTCGGTCCGTCACGATACTACTAGCATCAAACTATTTATATCTTTTATTTATAACTTAATGAATATAAATTGCTTATTATAATCTAGAATTTAAATTCTTTCCATTTCCAGGATCTATGTAATGACCCCAAACTTTTATAAGTTTCTAATCTTGGTCATTTACCATTCCTGTCTTACATCATATTCGATGTTATAAAAATATGCGGAATAATTTAAACTTTTTCAATCTCCTTTGAAAAATGTTTTATTGATTTCTTAACTTGAATCAATTACAAATCCCTGAATCAAGTTATGCTATGATTCATTATATTCAATTACTGTATAAATTTTTACATCTCAATTTGAATTCCTCTAATTAAGTATCATATAGTACAATTTTATAACTTAACATGTATTACACATCGTAAAATACTATCATGTACATCTACTAGAACCTAAACATAGTTCAAGAGCATTTATTTAAATTATAAATCAATCTCCTTCGATTCTATTGAACTTTAACAATCAAGTAGCACGTAACTTTACCGTGAGTCCTTAACCTGCAAAAGTGGTTATTTGCAAGGGTGAGCTCGACAACCCAGCAATTCTAATAGTTTTCATACAACATATAACATATAATAGCATATTCAATTCATGCATTCATAATCAATTAATATTTACTACGCATGTTACTTCACACATAACAGGTATAGAGATTTACTTCACAAGCATATTATCAAATCAACTTCCACATTTCATATACATCTCATATGCATTTCATATATACATCAACATTCTAATAGCATAATATAGCTCAACTAACAGTTATCGAATTCATATAACAAATAGGAACTGAAAGACTTGCCTGATTCGTAGTTTATCAACTACGACTTAACTGCTTAAAGCTTATCTGCATTGCGTGTATTCCTACACAGTTATATAATCATGGATTCACATCCATTAGTAACATATTTCATGCACTTTTAATATAAGAACAATGTTACATTATTTCCTAACTAGGTTTGTAAAACATACATTTCACTTTCTCATCATACTCTTAGAATAGCTAGGTATGTCTAGGTATACCTTAATCACTCGTATATAACATCAACATTCATATATAGCTACCACACACTTGACTCACTAGGTGTTCAACACCTTTAAAACTCATATAGGTAAGTTCAAATGTACACATAAACGTTTAACTTAGTTGTAATTCCATACCACATCACCTATCCTATATATTCATAGCACAAATCAGATCACGAATTCAAACAACGTATCGTTGCTTTATATCTTGAAAACATTCCTTTTGACTTTAACAATTAAATGTCCTAATTATCATTCATCTCTATCACCTACCATGCTTCCTACATATTACATAGCATGTTGGTCATATATTGCAAATTAAAGTAATCATTTAAGCATGCCTTGAACTTCAGATGAAAAAATGAACTTATACATAATTGCAGGATGGTGCGGTCGCGCCTGATTTGTACTAAGGAGACGCAGCATGGCTACATGACTCCTCGATTCAAACCGTAATGAGTTAACACTTGCTTGGCCTAGCTTGCCCATCCTTACATACATAACATATATTAACATGTTAAGGGTCCTTTTGCATCTTTCAAGTTTAATCTAAGTCTCGTCTTGCATAATACGGTTCTAAGTTAGACATCTCAACAAATTAAGGACATTTAAGGTTATGAAACCACAAAGTCCAACATGTTTGATTCTTAAACATATAAGGTAGTCATATAACTCATATTAGACATGCTTGTGAGTATTCATATGACTAGCATGGTTTATCACTTGAAAACTTACTTTAAGACATGCATAGTTCATATTACGTCTATCTAGTTGTGTGCACGTATCATTCATGTTCAAATGCATACATGTCCTATCATGTTTGCACATATAGGCCATGTTTAAAGACCCAAAAATTACTAGTATGTCATCCTAAAAGTTCAAAAGTTTAGACAACACAATGCTCATGAATATTGGTTTCAAAATGTCTAAGTTTTTTTTTTCTTCAAATCCATGTCATGCCAACCTAATCATGCAAGGCAACTTCGAATCATATGCCATATTCATTTGTGCATATTTCTACACATACTTACAAGGTCGAAATGTAGGCGACACCATGCTCATGATTATTAGTTTTCAAAACTTGAATTTCTCTTTGAAAACACATATTATCCAAGCTATATAAGTTATCTTATACGAGGTAACTTAAGATCATATTTTATGCTCACATGACTCCACCATATGCTCACTACAAAGTCAGAACTCAAATGACTTAAAGTTCGTCAAGGTTTGTTTTTGAAATCTTTAAGTTTCTTTTTAAAATACATACTAAGTCATGCTAAAGCATTCCATTATGAGTAAAGTAATATTAGCCATATGACATGTCTATTATCATGCATTTCATGTTTTATTTCTTAGAATAACATATTCCATCGTCCGGAGCACTATACTTGCGTATGTGCTCATTTGACGCCCTCCGATCGCCTCCTATTACGTAACAGTCACAAAGATGACTATTTTGACCCTTCCTAACGACCTCAAATTGAAAAACTTAAAGAACAAAAGTTGTAGTTCTATTCGTCCTCATTCCAGATCATCTTGAATCACCTCAATCGGAGTTCGTATGAAAATGTTATGGCCATTTTACCAGAACATGTTAAAGTAGTCACACTTAACAGACATTGGGCGCGGTCGCGCCCAATTCCTTCACCAAACCAGCGTGCTTTCGCGCATATAAAGCGGCCACTAGCTGCTACTTGGCGCTTAGCTTGCCGGATTACATTTCTTAATGTTTTACTTCAAATCTTCATAACTTCTTCATTTTAAGTCCAAATTAGTTGGTTTTTGATTCATTGAACTCGTTAAACTCTTAGCTACTCATCTACAGAGTAATTATAACACTTCAAAAACATTAACTAACCCAAAGATTAATCCAAAACTCATATTCATACTAAATTTTTATGTTTTGATAAATTTAGCGAATTCATTCACTACAAATTCGTTTCTCAACAAAATTAGTTCGTTTAATTTCCGTTATTTTCGCATTTGACTATATTATCAGTAGCTAGCAACATTATATGGAATATAAAAAGTTTTAGCCATCAAGTTTGTGACTTAAAAGCACTATTTCAGTACACTTTTCTAGTAATTTGAAGAACTTGAATTCAAGAACATGTAAGTATACAAATATTACCTCTTGAAGCTTAACTTTTCTAACCATAGCTCTTTAATCATCTAATTGCTCCTCAATTCTCCCACAATCACTCTCCATAACTACTTATCAGACAATTTCAACAAGTTCACTTAAGAAGGAGGAGTCTCCATTTATAGAGAATTAATTGTCCATACAATACCTTTGCCCATTGTTTTGATTCACCAGGAAGAAGAAAAAACTAACGAGTAGTGAATAGTTGGTGACCTGCTCCATCTTCCTCCATCATTATTAGCTATACTAGCTTTTCCCAAGCTTAAGCAATAGAGGAGTAGGCCATTGGCCTATTACGTACACGGCTGATAATTATTTGGGACAATGAATTTGGTACAAGTTCTATTTCTTCCTTACTTATTAGTAAAATGGTCCCCATTCTACTAAAGTTAATTCCTTTTGGGCTTATTAAATCAATTATAATGATTTAACAATACTACATTAAATTAAGTTATGGGTACATATACATACCAATATATATGTACCTACCCACATATAGTAAGTATACTTATATTTTAAATATACACCAATATAATCTTATTATATTAATAACTTACTTATTTTTTTTATGTCAAATAAATAAATTATTCATCTTATTGATTAATTAACACTAATATTAATTAATCCATTCCTCATTGATTAATGTAATTATTGATCTCTATAACGATTAATTATCTATTACGTATAGTAAATAAATATAAATCTTATTATATTTATGACACGTTGCTTATTATTATTATATCTCTAACAATAATAATCACATATCATTAATTAATCATCATTAACAATTAATTAATATTCTACAATAATAATTAATAATTAATATTAATTAATTGTTCACTTAATAAGTCCTTCGTCGATTAATATCATTATTAATATTTCCCATCACTGTGCTACACAAGGCTCATTTATCTCATTTATTGGAGTTATATAACTCAAGCTCATTATTTCTATAATAAAATATTAAGGGTCTAGGCCACATTTGGCTTTTCCCCAATTCCACATTATTTTATTATTTATTTAATATAAAATTTATGTCACACTTTACCGGAATGCTAAATTATTTAGCTTACTTAAATAATTACATACTTAAAGTATGCACAACCTTTACACCTAGAATAATTAATATTTATTCTATTAATTATTTAAATTATACACTATACGTATAATTATTTGATTGTCCCAAAATAATTTCTTCCATTTTCTTTATACAACACATAATCTTAATTCACCATTTATGACCTTTATATGAGTCCTCAGTATATTTTTCTTACATTTTAAATTTCAAAAACTAACTCAGGACTTCCTACTGAGGCCAAGCATTTACTGCTACCTGGTCTTAGGCTTGAGAGTAAATACTATGGCTCCTAAAGTTAGGACTCAGACAAGTTATGCTTTAATAGAAACAACACTTAACTCGCAAATCCTTTAACATGCTCCCTACATGCTATCTTATTACACTAACCAAAATAAATCTCCAATGACTACATTCTTTAATAATTTAGAGATTAAACTTCAAGTTTAACTCTTATCTCTTTAATCTATACATTTAACCATATCCCAATATTAGTCAATAAATCTCTAAAAAATATTTATCTAAAGATATATCGATTTTCTTCTCTCATCAACAACGTACATATATACAAGTCCAAACCTAGCACACATTGAGTCCTTAATAGTATTCAATATAGTACATTGAGTGGTTTCCCACAAACAACCAACAAATTAGTTTCCGTCTCGTCTACACTGTTTTCACAGTGAGTTAGATCGGTTACTAATTCGTATATACCTCCGCTCTCTGAATGAATTGTTTAGCCCAGCTCCTATACATCTACCATTAAAGGTTACGACTGCACTGCCTTAGATTTGATACCTACTTGTACATATACTCAAGAAATTGGTGATTATCAAAGATATTCAATGTCACCAACTATTATAAAATAATTTCACATTAATTATTTAATATCAATAGATAATTTTTATCATTCTTCTTACTAATTCATCTCTACAATTCATAATAAAAATACAATAATGATATATATATTTATTAAACACACCATTACTTATTTCATAGTTCATATTACCCTATGTAACACAATACCACATACCTCGTAACACATTTATATATTTTTGTTTGAACCCTTCACATGCCTTAAGAATCTTATCTACTAAATTCTTATTTTAATATTTTCTGATGATTCGGGTTCTTACAAGGAGTCTCTCTCGTTTGGTTTTGCATAAATTCTAGAAAACTCTTAAACGTACCATCGTTCGTCATTTGGTTAGTGTTGTTGTTTACACGAGGATTATTGCCTTCCTGATGCATATTATCCTGGTTATTGATTGTCGGTGACTTAACGGTCTCATGTGCTTCATTGCCTATCTCAACATTAGATGCCATTCTCAAACACTGTCACAAAACAAGGGTTAATTGACATACCACAATATATCCCTATATTCTGACCGATCAATTAAATAACAAATAAGCTTAGGTAGGTCATACTAGCGAAGGATTTACCCGTCCCTCCCTTCCTAGTTCTAGTCTCACATCTTAGCCAGTGATCATATCCCTAAGCTTTGATACCAACTGTGATGCCCCCAAAATAGGTACACATCACCCATCTTGGGTTGCCAAATACATGGTACTGAATACAAATACAAACTTCTTTTATACAACTGTCGTGTAAAATACGACAAAACATAGCTGAGAGTTTTAACACGAATATTATCTTCTAGACAATATCCACACTCAATGGATTCTTCATTGCAATTATTATCACACTATTTCATAGAATAGTGAGGACCACTATAGCCACTTATCCTGGACCATCACTCCATTCCCGACTGCTCCAAATTGTATTCCATTTTTCAAGAGAAACGGTGAAAGAAAAGGTTGAGCTCAACTAGCCCAGTAAGAAATATTATGACTAAGATAATGCAGAATAAATTAACCTTAGCCTTCAACAGTATAACAATTGATAGAATACAATAGACAACAAGTTTTAGATCAAAAACTACAGCGGAATAAGCAATCCATTAGAAGAGTCAAGTAGAGCATGATATCTATTATCTTCTATGATTTAAAAGTTTAACATCAATTTTATCACTGAGACTCAGCTTAATAAATAATCCACATCACTGAATCATCCATGCACTACGAGCCAAAGATATTCATTAGTATCAAGACCACAAATTATCCATGCACTACGGGCCAAGGATAACTCCTATTTTCACCAATGGTCATGATCATGCCAAACAACAATTCATCTTTGCACCCTTGGCTGAAGAGAATGCATGGTTATGATCATACCAACATCTGTCCATCACTGCACTATGGACCAATGAGGACTTTTACCACATCATTTGTAAATAATCCCTGGTCATAATCATACCAATCAACAGTCTATCTATGCACGTAAGCCACAGATGATTTTCATTACAATATAAACATGAGGATGATAACAATGATATAAGAATTCAGTTAAAAGAAAGCAAATGATAAATTTTTAAAGATTTATAATTTAATTTATTCATAATTCAATAATATCCAAATTGTCAACATGATACTACTTTGTGGAGTAAAATTTAAGAATAATATTGTATCAAAAATGATTTGGACCGAAAAGAAATCAATTTTTGTCATGAATAGTACTCCAGGTGAATAGTACCCAAGTGAATAGTACCCCATGAATAGTACTTCTGGAATAGTAATTTTTGAATAGTACCCCATGAATAGTACTTTATGAATAGTACCATACTTATGAATAGTACTATATTTATGAAAAGTGCCCATGAATAGTACTCTGGCATGAAAAACTTAAAATTTAACAAGAATGTTCTGAAAAATATCCTTGTGAAATGATACTAGATGAAACGCAAATTTCAAGGATATTCTACTAATTTCACGGAGTATAGAAGCAATACTTTAATAAAATGAGTATAAAATTCGGAATCTGAAACGAAATAATATTACTTACATACTACAGAGTATGGAAGAAAATATTATTTCTTACAAATATTGAACGAAATAAAATTTCTTACGAATACGAAAAATAATATCATAAGCGAATATGAAATAAATAATACACCTTACCTCAAAAGAAGACTGGATACTGGAATAGTGAAGTAGCAGACTTCTCTTCTTCTTTCTCTCTATAGCTTCTCTCTCTATAATTGCTCTTGTGAGTCTTAGTGAACTGGTGAGAATGAAAGAAGAATGAGCTTCTATTTATAGGAAAATATAGTTTCAATAATTGCACATTTTGGGGCTCAAAATATTACAGTATAATACCTTCATCTTTTCCTTAATTTTTAATTTAGTCTTGCAAGTGTTATCAAACTTGCACCACCTCCCCTAATAGTACATGCATGTGAATCAATAGTACATTCATGTGAATCAATAGTTCTATATATGTGAAAAAATAGTTACAGTAAAATACCTTCATCTATACATCTATTTTTAATTTAGTCATGGAAGTATTATCAATCTTGCACCACATCCCCTAATAGTACATGCATGTGAATCAATAGTATATACATGTGAACAAATAGTTTTAAGCATGTGAATTAATGGCAATTAATTGCTCATTTATCCGATTAATTACCCGATTGGTCAATATAACCTCCAGAAATCAATTATTATCAAAATAAATGTCGATTTCCACTAACACTAATAATCCCAACACAATTGAAATATCAATTTCATCTTTAATCAACACGAACTTATTCATCATTAATATTATAACTCACAATATTTAACAACCAGATCATTCCTAAGAAAGAGGGGGCTTTCCGATAAGGATTTCTCCCTATTGGCGCATGACCAAGCCCCTTTCCTCGACAGAACTTTCTAGACATCGTCAATATTGTAAATAATAATATGAATAACTTTGTCGTCTCAATTATTGATTTAAAAATATAAAATATTATGCAGATGCTATTGTGATAATAATTGAATCAATAATATGAGAGATATTATGCAGCAATTACTGTAGCAATAATTGAGTATAATTGAGTGACTTCTCACGTAAGCATCAATAATCAATATCGTGTGCTATTATGCAACCACGCGTATTAATGTACTTTTACCACCGGGTATTTCAATAGTTTAACGGTAAAACTTTCGCTGTTATTTTTATAAAAAGACATTTCTGTCGTTTTCTAACTCCGACAATATTTCCGTTGTGGGGTCCACCAATGATTGTGCCATCGTACGAATATTCCCTGATAAAACGAAAAATTCCCCGACCAATCGAATATTTTATGACAACTTGCATACTTTGCAAAATTTATAAATACTACCCACAACTATAGCATTATATCAAATCCACACCTTAATACTCAAAAAAATATTTTGAGAAAATTAATCTTAATTCAAAAAATTTGGGGTCTTACAGTTATGGCTCATTTGCACCTATATATAAAGGGTTTGATTTGTATAAAAGTTCAATTTTAAGCAAGATATAGCAGTGATGTTTTGAAAATAGGTTTTCAAACCCTTATGCTCAATAGTAATTGAGGTCTTTGATACTTCCATTTTATTCTGTATTCAGCTTGATTGATTTTATTTTCGAGATGCGAAGAATTTTTCAAGAAAATAAGATACATAGTAGTGTCGGGCTCTTTATGGGCATGAAAGTCATCTAAGGATGTCCAGACACTATAAATAATTTACAAGCTAGTTGCTGATAAGTGGTATTTTTACCTACTTATTGAATACCAATTCATGCGAATTGTGCCCATCTCAAGTACATTTAATTGTGTTTTAGTTGCATTTCACGTTATTTTACATTGCATTTACTTAAAACTCCTTTTGGTGAATAAGTGCAAGAATCGGCTTAATTTTGGTGGTATTAGAGGGCACGAGGCAAATGGATGCGTGAAGACGAGGCACAAGCGGGGATGTGCTTGGCATGGAGGTACAATGAAACATGGAGACCAAGAAAACAAGAGGATCAAGCATGGAAGAGCAGATAGCAACAGAAGAAGCCAAAAACCAGAACCAGAAACTGCAGAGTGCAAGCCGCGCGACAGAACAACATGGGGAACGCACGCCCGCGCGAGTACCTGAGCTAGACACTGATAATCTACTACAAGTTGCGCGGCCTTGAGGTAGGAGCGCGCGTCCATGCGAGAGGTTGGCTGGACAGGGCGGACATTCTGTAAGTCTCGTGCCCGTGCGAGACCTAGGCTGGAGACGCGCGCGGCCACGCGCGATGCTGATGCTGTAATTTTGTTTTAATTTTAATTCTTAATTAAATGATGTGTAATTGGTTTTAAACGATTCTGACCGGTGTCCGGGAACAACGTGATAATTTTGAGCGTATTTTCATCGGAGAAACTAGGGTTTACACATTGGGAGAGATTTCAACGTAGAACGAAGCCAAAACGCCTACTTCTCTACTTCTTCTTGGAATTCTCTGTCATTGTGGATTTTTATTATTGTTCATTGGATTTCTATGAGGATTTAAACGTTGAGCATTGATTTCTATTCAGCGATTGGGTTTGATTGTTCTATCTTTCTTATTTGAATTATTTGCTTATTGATCATGTTTAGCGTTGATCCCATAATGGCTTTTGGTTCAGTCATGAACTAAACTCCATTATGGGATTATAACGGATTTTAATATGTAGTTTGGCTGTACACTTAAATGTTAGGATTGTTTTGCATATCATATGGACTATCTGTCATGATTGTTTTACATGTATGAATGCTTGATCACCATTTGTCTCAGTACTTGTATGGAATTGACAATGAACATATGGGTATGGATTGTAATCATGATAGCATGCGAATATGGGGCTGTTGTATATGGCTTGCGTATTTTGTGAACCAGATAGACATATCTTTGTTTTCACCGTATGAGCTTGAATAAGGGCTTGAGCTTAAAATCAATATAATTGCAATTTCACATAGGCATATAGTGATTTTGGTTGTATTGGTGATTACATAGAGTCTAACATCCTGTAGATCTTTGTGTAAGTAGGTTATAGTGCATTGAAAAATGGTTATAACTCTATTCGTGCTCTTGGCTATTTTCCGTGATATGTGAACACTTCTTGCATGATATAGTGGCGATTAGATGAAATATTAAATGAAGTTAGGGTCCCATTATTTCCAGATTATATTTATTCCATTTGTATTCTTATTTTCAGTTGTTATTCACAATTAGTTTAATTCAACACTTTTAGTCATTAGTCTAGGCATATACATTTGGTGAGTTAATTGATGCATGATAGTTTAAATTTAACAACTTTCTCTGTGGGATCGATACTCTACTTACTCTGTATTACTTGTTGACCCGTGTATGCTTGCATGAGTTAGAGCTCTTTTATTAGAACTATAAAAGAGGCAACAGCTGCACAGCTGAAAAATATCCATCGTGGGAACCAAATTTAGATTCGTAAGCTGAATCCTAGACCTCATAGTTCCTAGGATCACATGATTGATAAATATTTACAAAACTAAAAAGAAAACTAAATTTAAATAAATCTAACTCATCCTAGCTTCAACGGTTCCAGTTTAGTCACTTTTGAACCGGTTAAAAGTTAGAGATGGCTAGATTTAGATAAATCTAGTCCACAGGCAGGAATATTAAGGATTTACACTGCAAAAGCAGTTAAATCAGATATTTAAAAGTAGTAAATATATATAGAGAGAGAAGATCAACTATCACGAATTTAAGATCTAGGCAGAACTGTGACGCCCCCAAAATAGGATATACATCACCCATTCTGAGTCGCCAAATACATGGTATAGAAAATAACAACTTCATTATTACAATTGTCGTGCAAAATACGACAACACATATACTGTGAGTTTGAATACAAATATTGTCTTCTAGACAATATTCACACTCAAATAAGTCATATTTACAATTATTGATACATTATTTTACAAAATAGTGAGAACTACTAAAACAGCTGCCTTGAAACATCACTCCATACCCCGACTAGTTCCCATTATATTCTCGCCTCCTGAGAAAAAATGGAACAAAAAGGAAAAAGGGTGAGCTCAACTATCCCAGTAAAGAATATTATGACTAAGATAATGTAGAACAAATTATCCTTAGTCCTCAACAGGGAAAAATCTGATAGAATACAATAGACAACAAGTTTTAGATCAACAATTGCAGCGAAAACAACAATTCATTAGAAGAGTTAAGTAGAAAATGAGGTCTAGTATCTTCTATGATTTAAAAGTCCATCATCGATATTTTATCCCTGCAATATCAATCAATATACATCATGAATCAAATATTCATCTTTGCACTACGGGCCAACGATATTCATTTATATCACCAGTTGGTCATGTTCATCTTAACACTTGTCCATCTTTGCACTACGGGCCAAAGATATTCATCAGGTAATCATTCATCTTTGCACTACAGGCCAAAGATATTCATAAAGTATCACCATTTAAGACTGAGGATGATGAAAAATATTTTAAAGAACGAATTCAGTAAGATAAAGGACACGATTAGAGATTTGTAATTTAGTTTATCCAAGTTCAAGAATAATCCATAATAATCAATTGTGGAGCAAAATTCAAAACATAGATCCAATTAAAGATAGGAACCATAACAGACAACTTGGATACAGAAAAGAAAATTTAATTTTTTGTGAATAATGTAGTTTTCGTGAATAGTGCCGTATACGTGAATAGTAACCCCGACACGAAAAGGTAAAAATTTCACAAGAAAAATCATACTTCGAGAACAGTACTCGTGAATAGTACCGTATTCGTGAATAGTGCCGTATACGTGAATAGTACCGTATACGTGTATGATAACCCGGGATTTCGAATAATCTGAATTTTTGAATAAATTTTTTTAATTTAATATTAATATTGACTGTTAATATTGTGCTGTGTATCTGTGATACAAGTTTAGAGAATGAGGCAATTTTTATATTGACTGAGAAAAATAAGAGTAGAGTTGTGCTTAACTGAGAATAGAAACCCTAACAAGTAAGTGGGATAAGGATTCGATAGAAAATCTGATTATTATAATCGTATCGTTGAAAGTACGTGTTTTGTCTTATATAGAATTTTGACCAGTGATTGATCGGGTAGGGTATAACAATAATAAACCCTAATGAGAGATTAAAAACCCTAAACTCAGGTTTAGAAACCCTAATGAACAGTTGGAAACCCTAAACGAAAGCTGGGAAACCCTAATTTCATTTTCAGGAACCCTAAACCCTAATTAGGAAACTCTAATTGGAACTACCAAACCCTAATGGTGAGGGTTAAGGAGAATGATGTTAAATGACTAGAATACCCTTAAATTGTGAGGGAAATTATGAAAATACCCTTTTAGGTGTGAAAAGACCAAAATACCCTTTAACTTAAAACTTAAGTTAAGAAAATTCTAGAATTTCATGACTCACCAATGTTGGATAAGGCCTTGTGCTATGAATCTTTACCAAATCCAACCTAACATGCCACCTAGCATTGCTTGTAAACATTGAATCTAAGTTATAAGTGATTTTGGAGAGAGAAAGTTCAAAAACATAAACCATTTGCTCTCTAGCTCTCACCTACTCTCTCTCTCACCAAGACCTCCAAATTCTTCAAGTGTTTCAGTCACAAAACACCTCTCTTAAACACAAATATCAGATAAGGAGAACTAAGATCAAAGCTTTGCATTAGAAAGGTATAAACCCTAGCTAGCCGTTTGATCTTGTATGCTTGTAAAATTTTTTGTTTAAGTGTTTAATCAGGTGTTATATGAGGTTTTTAGATGATCTATGTGTTAGGTTTGTAATATTCAAGAAGCAATCAAATTGCAAAATAATGCGGAAGCGTGTAAAAATCAGAGTTTAAAAATTTACAAATCATATACCCGGATCACCCTTTATGCATAATTATTAATTAAACGAAAAGATAAAGAATAAAATCATACCCTTGAAGATCGAGCTTCCTCAGGTACAAGTTCACCTCCAAATCCTTTCGCGTTCAACTTGAATCCACCGGGTTTGGTTCCTTCCTTTGATCAACGTTAGCCACCCATATGTTTGGCCTCTAGAGGTGATCCACCAAGGAAGAATAGGAATTCAAGAAGAAGGGGTATTGGCTCAAACCCTAGTTTTCCTATCTCTAAAGAAAAAGGCGTACTCTCCAACAAATTGGAATTATGTCGTTGTTGTAAAAGTCAACAACCCCACCACCCATAATAAGACTCCTCTTATTTATAGATGTGGGCAACCCATCTTAACAATTAAGGAATTGAGTTTTATTTAATTAATTAAATTCTTTTAATTAATTAAGCTCCCTAATCTTATTAGGGATAATTAATTAAACTCCTTTAACTAATTTTCCTTCCTAATCCAATTAGGAATAAATGAGAAATACTTATATTAAATTAATTCCTAAACTCTTTTAGAAATTAAAATAATAATAATTGTAATAATATTAATAAGACTCCTCTTATTAATTTATATTTAATATTTTAAAATATTAAATAATAAATATTAAGCTATTTAATTTATTCTATCACCATAGATTAAATTAAATATACTATAACATATTATTACGATTATGCCATTAACTTCTTAAATAATTATTCTTCCTTTTTATGGTGTGACCCTTTAGGTTCTCCATATTAAACAGGTTGTGAATAAATCAATTAGAACAATTCTAATCTTATTTAAATAAATAAATTAAATAATTAATTTATTTAAATAATATTTATTCTACAATAGGATAAGCCTCCTAGCGATCGGCGACTTTCCGGATAATATAGATTTCAACATTAATCATTAAAGAACCTTTGAGTAAATAGTTACTGCAAATACAATTCAATCCTTCCACCATACAATGTCCCAATTAAATATAAGGCATGGAATTCTTTGTCAAGTCTTATTTTATTTAATTATATGTATTTCGATCCTTAAATGCACAACTCAAATAATGCAAATTAGAAACTCCTTTCTAATTTCATTACGCCTTTGGCCAAGGACTCTTTGGGTTGTCATTTATCGAATCACATAGGACATTTCTCTTCTTTTATTAGAAGTGGTAGATTCTTTATTGATCATACATTATCTCCATATACAACTAATTATACCCAAGCATACCCTTTGATATACCCTAAGGGTCTTAAGGAATAAGTCAAAGTATAACTCATCATACATAAGATACTATGATGATCTCAAGTCCAAGGATTACTTGTACTACTATCACTCTACAGAATTCCTATTGACGAGCAAATAAAACTCCATTAGGTATTCCTTAGCGAGCCAGCGTTCAAATTGAACTTATTCTCTAATAAGCACCTACATACTTGCTTTAGTGTCTCCACACAAATGATCGTGAGATCAATCATCCTCATCCAATGAGCAAGCAACGTATGCACCAATCTATCTGGATTCACTAATCCCCAATTTAGTAATCGAATGATTGGGAACTATTTTAGTTTTAAGCTTTCTAAGAATTTAGATCTCATTAGAATGATCATCATCATTATTCTAAAAGCATTGCTTAAAACTATGGGTTTATCACATATTATAAAACAAACATCATGTAGATAATTAAAAGCCTTTAATAAATTAATACTTTTTATTAATAAATGAATAAGATTATTACAAAGTATATGCTTTATCATCAAACATGATTGGCTTGTGTGCATACTACTTTCAATCTCCCACTTGCACTAAAGCCAATCGTCATGGTAACTCATACTCTTCTTCTCTAAGTGGCGATTATCCCGTTTGTTGGATAAGCTTTAGTTAATGGATATATAATGTTGTTCATGAGAGTCCACTATCTCTATAGTGATTTCCCATCTTTCAATGATTCTAATAATCAAATGAAAGTGCCACAACACATGTTTAGATCCAAGATGAGACTTAGGAACTATTCTAGTTACGTAATGAACTTTTAATCTAAACAATCAACTTGCGACTTCATTTATAGCTATATACTTTGTCTTTATCACTAAACCAAAGAACTCTTTTTCTTTGTTTGGAACCTTTCAATTCACTACACTGCTTTATTCAAGGTAACACTTTACCTTAAAGTGGATTTTCGATAAATCTTGAGTGCGTCTACGAAAAACTTGAGTCAGCGTAAAGCCCTCTAGTTTTAATTCAGATCCACCATGTATGCTCACATCCTTAGTCTTGGTTAAGAACTTTAAGATGTTTTTCACCGTCTTTACGGTGATCTTCTCGAATATGACCGATCAACATCGGGCCTCGTATATTTCATTGCATACATGATTTGTCACTCATGCGATCTCTCTCTCTTCTTTGGAGTCTATGGGGACTATTAAGAGAAATACACTCCATGACTCATCGACATGAAACATCTCTTGGAGTTTGCCATGCTAAAGCGACTTTAGCATCAAATGAATATATCGTTCCTTGGGTTGAGTCGAGCATCCTCTTAAATCTATCTATATAGATTTATATCCCCAATTAAGATACTCTTCCAAATCATTCATGGAGGAATGTTTGAAACAACTTTATCTTTCTTGATTGTAGCATTGGTATGTCATTCCTTATCCGTAGTATATCAACATATAGTACTAGGAATGTCACGATGCTTCCAATCGACCCTTTTGTACACACTAGGTTCATTCTTATTTTTGATAAAATCAAACTCTTTTGATTTCCTCATCAAAACGAATGTTCCATATTTGAGAAACTTGCTTCAATCCATTTCTCTGAGTGTCTACAACACTTACCTCATCGTATGTAACTGGATCATCATCTTCTATGATGTGTACCTCATCATCATCATCTATGATGAATCCATACATCCTAGGTATCTTCGGTACTATTCCAGATTTACGATTCGGTTGTGGTACAATAGGTCTAGCTACATGTTCCTCTTATTTGACTTATAGTGTTTTGTGGTTCTTGAACTTTCAAGATCTATAATCCTCCCACTAGCCCCTTCAATGATAAACACTTTTATCTTAGAAGGCAGCGTGTTTCGTAACAAACACCTTTTGCTAAGTAGGATTATAGAACACATGCCCTAAACTTACTTTAGGATGTCCAACAAATCTGTACATGTCAAATCTTGTCTCAAGCTTATCCTTTTGAAACATTTTCACATAAGTTGGACAACCCCTTAACTTAACATACTTAAGATTAGGAATCCTCCACGTCCATAACTTTTATGGAGTCTTGGGAAATGGATTTTGAGGTTACCATTTTTCGTGAGATGTGCGACCATTTCTAGGACATGATCCTGAAGGATCTTTGAAATGTCGGTAAAATCATTATGGACCGCACCATGTCCAACAAGGTACGATTTTTCCTTTCGGATACATCAATCAATTTATTGCGTATCTGAGGCGTCCATTGAGAAAACCATTTGAGATGATCTAAAACTTATTGCACAAATATTTATTCCTTGATCTAATCAAAGAATCTTAATACATTGCCAATTTGTTTCACTTCTGAATTCTTTGAACCTTTCAAATAATTCACACTTGTATTTTAGCAAATACACACATTCAACTCTTTGAATAATCATCTCCTTTTCTCATACTAGTTTATTCAATTCGCAAAATAATTTTTACATAAGTCAAGTATACAAAATCCATTAAGTGATCTTTCAGTTCTATACGAAACATTATTATTATAAATAGAACAACAATTGTTCTTTATTATAATACCAAAGATTTCATTGTCCAACAATAAAATGGAAATAATGTTTTCAACGAGAACTAAAATACAATAACAACTTATTGACTTAATAGATTTGCCCGTAAGCGAGTCTTTAAACTATAAGTTTCTATGGCTAATGTTGCAACCTTTGCTACATTTCCTTACATAGGATTACTTATATTTGTTTAACTTTCTACTTCTGTTTGGTCCCTTCATAAATCTATATTTATGATAACCAAAGTCGGTATCCAATACCCAAGTAGAACCTTGACTTAAAGAAAAATTTATTTCAATCATGAACAAATTTGTATTTATAACCGAAACTTCACTAAGTTTCTTTGGTTAGCCTCTGCAAGATGCTTCTCGTAGTTTCTTTCTAGTGTCCAGGCTTATTGCAGTGGAAGCAAACTCCTTTGCTATCCAAATCAGTTTTGTTCTTATTATCCTTTGTTTATGCCTTTCTATTTACCATCTTTGAATCGTTCTTCTTTTCAGAAGATCCTTTGGCCCCTACCAGTAAGACTTGATCTTTCTTGGTTGGAAAGTGACTCTCAACATTTTTCAATATGTTAAGCAAATCAGCGAGGCTGATATCTAGCTTGTTTATATGAAAAATTTACAACAATTGTGAAAAGAGTCCGGGAGTGAGTGCAAGATCTAATCTTGGCTCAACTCTCCATCCATGACAAAACCAGTTGTCCTAATTGATCAATCAAATTGATTATGTTAAGAACTTTTTGTCTGTACTATAGTGCCATTGGCCATTCTAGATTGGAAGAGCTCCTTAAATATCTGATATCTATCAGTCCTACTTTCCTCACCATCAACTACTTGATGTTCAGGAATATAGTAGGAGCGTCCATAGTTTCATGCCATATTATCTGAAGCTCGTTACTCATGGATCTGAGCATGATGCATCGAATAATGTGCATCATCTTGCCACTTTCTAAAAGTAGCAATGTCTTCCTCAGAGGCATTATGCGCAACCATTGCGAGGATAGGCGTATTAAGGACATAAGATAGCTTTTTCACCATAAGAACTATTCTCAAATTCCTTAACCAATCCGTTTAATTGATTCCGATTAATTTAGCATCTAATATGCTTCGCGATGATAGCAATTTTAGACATTGTAAAATTACGTAAATGAATTTGTATTTAACAACATTTTAACATACATTCTTTTATTAATTACCAAAATAATTTAGGTCTTGTTTTAAATTGGTATCTCCCACTATTTTCTTCAAACTATATTACCTCACTTATATAGTTCGGCAAAATCTACTTAAAGATTTGCTAGTGAGAATAAGGATCCCATTTCAAATGTATATAGCCTTGTGGTGACACAACAAACTATATATAAATAAATAGGTAGACAACTTTTGTCAATTACATCAACTATGCAACTCCTTTTATTTTGCCTCTTAGATTATTTTGATCAAGTGGTGGCACATCCAAATCAAAATTATCCAAGTTAAGTCCGACTCTAGCACTCTATATATATTCAAAAAGAAAAATATCATCCTTGTGGTGACACAACAAAACAATATTGTTCAATTTTCTTTATAAGCATCAAATGTGATAAATTAACATCTTAAATACTTAATACTTGCCTTGTGGTGACACAACAAACTCATATTAAATATTTAATACTCTATTAATTTTATCATGCTAGAAGGCGTGACGTTCGATATTCCAAATATCTTTGAAGCGCTTAGGACTTAATATAAAAATTGAGGGGTTTGTTATTAATTTGTCTCATCTTGTTTAAGCGCGCATTTGCACATATATATATAAAATACGCGTCATTATATTAATGAACATGCGAAGCATGTTTGCATAATATATAATATATATAGTATAAGCATGCACATATAGAATACTATATTCTACCGGATTGATTATGGACTTTTATTCTAGTTTGGTTCACTAGAGCCACCAAGTGAACCAAAAGGTCAAACCCCTAGGGGTGCAAGAAATAATATTTAAATATAACTATTACATTTAAACCGGGCTCCATTACAAAGCGGGTCTTCAAAAGCGCTCCTTGCTCCTTTGATCTCTAATTCTTCAAAATTAATTCTAAATATTCCTATTACAAAACTATTTAAAATAAATAGAAAACTTGATCAGTGATCGAGGGAAGTACATGGGAGGAGATAGAATTTACATTGAGAAAAATTAGAGAAGGCGAGGTACGTAGACCCCATTTAATAAAAACCCGTACATTCATGCATCCAACTAAAATAAAATCCAATCATATTGGTTGATAGTCCATAATCAATCCCATTTATTTATTATCACACATCACCATATGCATCAATAAATAACATTCATCATATGAATAATAAACATTTAATATATATATTGATATCATTTAATGGGCAAATTTAGTTAGTATAAAATCTATTTTTGAATCAAAATAAACTCTTTTATTTTAATCCAAATTTAAATCAAAATAAAACTATTTTATTTTAATTTATCAAAATTTGAATAAAATAAACCATTTTATTTTAATCAAAATAAACTCCTTTATTTTAATTAATTATGGAATCCAATTCCATAAAAAAATCTTTAATTAAAATAAACTCTTTTATTTTAATTAATTATGGAATCAAATTCCATGTAAAAAAAAACTTTTATTAAAGGAAACACGGATTATTCTTTCCTATTCATAAATAAACTCCTTTATTTTGAATAATATGAAATCTTATTCCATATCTAAATAAACTCCTTTATTTAAGGAAATACGGATTTTCTTTCCTATTCACAAATAAACTCTTTTATTTTGAATAATATGAAATCCTATTTCATATCTAAATAAACTCCTTTATTTAAGGAAACATGGATTCACTTTCCTATTCACAAATAAACTCCTTTATTTTAGAAAACATGAAATTCAATTTCAACTCCAATTAGTTATCATGAAATCCAATTCCAACTCTAATTAGTTAGCATGAAATTCCAATTTTAAAATTAAAATAAACTACTTTATTTTAATATTAAAATAAACCTTTTATTTTAAGATTAAAATAAACCTTTTATTTTAAGATTAAAATAAAACTTTTATTTTAATTATAAAATTATTAAAATATATATTATATATATATAAATATATATATAATATTTGATAATATATATATTTTATATATATAATATAAATTACGTTATATATATATATATATATATATATATATAATATAAATTACGCTATATATATATATATATTATGAATCCGTTCAACACTTTTAGTTAACAAACAAAAAAAATGCATGCTTGAGTAATCCTGTAAAAAAAAAAAAAAAAACGTGTACAGCAACTTAAAAAAAATGCATGCACGTGGCTCTTTAAAATAAAAATCTCCTGCACATGTTAAGTATCATGATTACCTATATATATACAAGTCAGGAATGACTTTTGAAAAACGTGAATGCGAAGCTGCAGGAAAGTTTTACGAATTGATTTCGTTTATTTATTTATTTTTTTTATATTTTTTTTTTAAATTTTATACAATAAAATTATGCCCAATTAAATTGTTCTAAACACATATCAATATACATATCAAATCTGAACAATTAATAATTTGCATAAAGGTTTGGCTCTGATGCCACTGTTAGGTTTGTAATATTCAAGAAGCAATCAAATTGCAAAATAATGCGGAAGCGTGTAAAAATTAGAGTTAAAAAATTTACAAATCATATACCCGGATCACCCTTTATGCATAATTATTAATTAAACGAAAAGATAAAGAATAAAATCATACCCTTGAAGATCGAGCTTCCTCAGGTACAAGTTCACCTCCAAATCCTTTCGCGTTCAACTTGAATCCACCGGGTTTGGTTCCTTCCTTTGATCAACGTTAGCCACCCATATGTTTGGCCTCTAGAGGTGATCCACCAAGGAAGAATAGGAATTCAAGAAGAAGGGGTATTGGCTCAAACCCTAGTTTTTCCTATCTCTATAGAAAAAGGCGTACTCTCCAACAAATTGGAATTATGTCGTTGTTGTAAAAGTCAACAACCCCACCACCCATAATAAGACTCCTCTTATTTATAGATGTGGGCAACCCATCTTAACAATTAAGGAATTGGATTTTATTTAATTAATTAAATTCTTTTAATTAATTAAGCTCTCTAATCTTATTAGGGATAATTAATTAAACTCCTTTAACTAATTTTCCTTCCTAATCCAATTAGGAATAAATGAGAGTACTTATATTAAATTAATTCCTAAACTCTTTTAGAAATTAAAATAATAATAATTGTAATAATATTAATAAGACTCCTCTTATTAATTTATATTTAATATTTCTAAAATATTAAATAATAAATATTAAGCTATTTAATTTATTCTATCACCATAGATTAAATTAAATATACTTTATATATTATTACGATTATGCCATTAACTTCTTAAATAATTATTCTTCCTTTTATGGTGTGACCCTTTAGGTTCTCCATATTAAACCAGGTTGTGAATAAATCAATTAGAACAATTCTAATCTTATTTAAATAAATAAATTAAACAATTAATTTATTTAAATAATATTTATTCTACAATAGGGATAAGCCTCCCCTAGCGATCGGCGACTTTCCAGATAATATAGATTTCAACATTAATCATTAAAGAACCTTTGAGTAAATAGTTACCGTACAATTCAATCCTTCCACCATACAATGTCCCAATTAAATATAAGACATGTAATTACTGTCAAGTCTTATTTTATTTAATTATATGTATTTCGATCCTTAAATGCACAACTCCAAATAATGCAAATTAGAAACTCCTTTCTAATTTCATTACGCCCGCCGCCAAGGACTCTTTGGGTTGTCATTTATCGAATCACATAGGACATTTCTCTTCTTTTATTAGAAGTGGTAGATTCTTTATTGATCATACATTATCTCCATGTACAACTAATTATACCCAAGCATACCCTTTGATATACCCTAAGGGTCTTAAGGAATAAGTCAAAGTATAACTCATCATACATAAGATACTATGATGATCTCAAGTCCAAGGATTACTTGTACTACTATCACTCTGAGAATTCCTATTGGACAGCAAATAAAACTCCATTAGGTATTCCTTAGCGAGCCACGTTCAAATGAACTTATTCTCTAATAAGCACCTACATACTTGCTTTAGTGTCTCCACACAAATGATCATGAGATCAATCATCCTCATCCAATGAGCAAGCAACGTATGCACCAATCTATACGGATTCACTAATCCCCAATTTAGTAATCGAATGATTGGGAACTATTTTAGTTTTAAGCTTTCTAAGAATTTAGATCTCATTAGAATGATCATCATCATTATTCTAAAAGCATTGCTTAAAACTATGGGTTTATCACATATTATAAAACAGCATCATGTAGATAATTAAAAGCCTTTAATAAATTAATACTTTTTATTAATAAATGAATAAGATTGTTACAAAGTATATGCTTTATCATCAAACATGATTGGCTTGTGTGCATACTACTTTCACTATGTTGATCCATCATGGATCCATAGCATCAAAATGTTTTAAAAAGATGATTTTTCAAAACTATTCTTGAGCTATAAAGGTGGTCTGACAACCAAATGTCAGAAGCCACAGATCATTCTCTGTTAATGATCTTTGGTGTTTTATGTTTTGAAGTTGTAGTATGCCATGAGTACTTTATTCTGGAACTGGAATCTTAGTCGTTGAACGTCTAAATTTCAAGTTATAATCGGTCAAAGTCGGTTGACCGACCATGACCGAGTACAATCTGGGTAACCCAGAAAGTGCAAATCAGCGTCTGACAAGATCTTTGAAGGCTATGATCTGTCAGATGATTGAAGTTTTGATGTTGTTTTTCTAACTAGATTGTAGCTGGTTATATGGAATATAGATCCTGGCCTTCAGATCTCTTAAAACATTAATAGATCGAATGTAGTGAGTGGTCAAACCAGGCCACTCGGTCATGGTTTACATTTCTGGAAAACCCAGAAAATTGTTAGAACATTTCTTCTGACAGACTTTGACCGGATTGGATCTGGCGTTTGAGATGTTGTTGGACTGATAGAATGGTATGTAAATGTTCACTAACACATGTACTATAGATTTAAATCATAAGATCGACCATTTGATCACTAGAACATAGATTAAATGGAGCTTTAAGATGGCCACTCGATCTGCCTGGGTTTCTGGGAAACCCAGGTAATGTTTGACAGAGACTTTGAATGGCCAGATCGTATTGATATGATGTGGAATGACCTATATGATAATTGATCATTGTAGTGTTACGTAAACACTACAAGATCAAGGTTCTATCTTGTCATGAACATGTATGGATTAAGATTTATAGTCGGTCAAAGTTGACTCCTTGCTAAGCTAAACTGTCAGTGTTCTTGAGCTAAGAACACCTTTCATGACAGAAAAGTGTCGCTAAAGGGCTATAGCGACGGTTTTATTTATTTTATTTTCTGAATTTCCGGAAAATGCTTAAAAATAGAAATAAATTTATAAAAATTACCAAAAATAGTTTTAAAAATTATTTTAAATTATGAAAAATAATTTTTGAGTATTTGTGATATTTTTCATTAATATTTATATTTATTTGAATATTAATGATATTTAATTTATTTAATTAGTGTATTAAATAAATTAGAGAAAAATGATTTTAATATATTAAAAATCATTTTAAATAAGAATAAAGTGTTTAAAAGTATTTTTGAGTTATAAAATGTAACTTTTAATATTTTTGGAGAATTTTCATTAATAATAAATATTAATGATATAAGATTTATTTAATTATTATATTAAATAAATGATTTAAAAATGGTTTTATTAAATTAAAAATCATTTTAAATGAGAATAAAGTGTTAGAAAATATTTTGAATTATAAAATATAATTTTCAATATTTTTGGGAATTCTCATTAATAAATAAATATTAATGATATCAGGTTTATTTAATTATTAAATTAAATAAATGATGGTAAAATGGTTTTATTGATTTTAAAATCATTTAAAAATAAGAAAATGATTTAAAAGTATTTTAAGTTATAATTAATGACTTTTAATATTTTGATGATAAATTCATTAATATTTAAATATTAGCGGTGATGATTTAAAAATAATTTTAATTACTTTAAAAATCATTTAAGTAGAATATTGGTGATTTAAAAATATTCTATGTTATTATAAACAACTTTCATATTTTGACAAGTATGTCATTAATATTTTAATATTTAAATATTAATGATGATGGATTTATTTGATATTTAAATCATTTAAAAATGATTTCTGTGTTTGAAAAATTATTATAAAAGTATTAAAAGCTTCCGAAAAATATTATAAATGATATTTGACTTATCTAAGATAATATTGAAGTTTCGAGACCGAGTGTAGTTGACAATATAAGTGTTAATTATCGGATAGGGTGACCAGTACACCGAGAATAGAATGCAGTCCAACCAGACCAAACTAGTTAGACTTGATAAGTGTTTATATAGGCTATAAACACTAATGTGACTATGTGCTAATGTGCCTAGGAGAAAGATTGATTGTAAATTACCGTTTTGTGTTATGACATATTGTGCTAATTGTAAGACCAATATTCTGAATATAGGTTTTGTAAACGCAGATACGTATATTGTGTAGCAGTAATCAATGCGAAAGACAAGTTTCCTAACTCATCCATGAGTTATATTTGTTCAAATATTATGGTGGTTAATTATTGTTGATTAGACCACGTCCAAGAATTTATTGTTAATTATTCGCAGTTAGTGCATGTTTATTAATTCAAATTGAATTAGTGATTCTGAGAATATATATTTGTCAAATAATTATTATTGGATACATACATCTGTAGAATCTATTAGTAATTGCAAATAGTATAGTCAAATTCTGTTTATTGTTAAATCGTATTGAGAAATGTCTTAGTCAATTGTTCTGGTTAGACAAACATTTGTTAGAACTTGATAGGTTCGAGAAGAGAAGAGAAAAGAATTCAATTATTATTGATAGATCGATGTCAATTTAGATCGAAAAATAAAACTTGATAGGTTTGAGAAGAGAAGAGAAGAAAAGTGATAAGATTTTGAAATCATAATATTTCGTTGTTAAATCAAATTTTGATTCCGAGACTGAGAAGAATAACCTTTTATACAAAGAGAACATTTTATTGGTCGTAAATTCGACTATTGAGCGCTATGTTTAAGTATTATGCATAATATAGGGTATAATAAAGCTGATCACTTATTATATTTGCAGAGGGGTATGATTTAATCTTTATGGTTATTGGATACACTTGCGTATATATCAAAGTAAATCTTTGATATCTACCCGAGAAGAGAAGTTCTAGATCTTGTGTGATCACTCAGCATAAATCTGGAAAACATTCCACTTTGTTATTACATAGAATTGATTCTTGATTATTCATTAGAATATCGTAGAAACTTTGAAAGCGTTGTACTATTTCATTATCAAATTATTGTGTTGCATAGATTGTGAGAAGACTTGTTAGAAATTGGAGATTTGTTCAGCTATTTCAAAGTTCCCCGAACTTTGGTTTTATTCTATCATAATAGATAGTCTGTTATTCTGATTATTATACATTCACTGTATGTCTTAACTTGCGGGGCAAATTTGTTGCTCACCCTTGCTAAATAAAATATTTCAGCTAGGGACGAAGTGATTGGAGGTGCTGTGAAGAGCAAAGGCAAAGGTACTATGCTGTAATAGATATGATTAACATTATTATTATCTTGTATTTATAAACCCTTTTTGTATATCTAAAGGGTATGTTTGTAATATAAAGGCTAGATAACCTGGGACGAATGTATTAACTATATCGGTTAATGTGGTTTATATGTCTATTCATAATTAAATGGGTAGTTAGATGTTATTTATATTGTGGATCATGAGCGCCAAACTCGGGAGTCAGGTAACCCGGATTTGGGGGCGTCACAGATTGGTATCAAAGCTGTTGTGACCAAGGTGTCACAAGTTGGTAGTAAAGCTGTAGGTTATAAACCTTAAGTGGGGTGGAGAAAACCCTAGGATTATAACCATAAGCGAAATAGAAAATACTCATTTAGAGTACTAAGTGAGGGACTACCGAAATATATCGATAGTGAGATATGTGGACACATAGTGTGAGAAGTTTGTACTGAAGAAGTATTATTAAAGTTATTTTGATTGTAGGATGTCGGGAGAAGATAAGATGAGTACAGGGATGCTAGCGGCTGTTGCACCAATGCCAGTAGCCGAGGTGCTAGCATAAAGTGAGTCAGTGGAAGAAGTGGGGAAGGATGAACCTATGGTTAATATGGGGAGTGATCATGATGATTATCCGAAGATGTATCTGAGTGGTGATGAGGAGGCGGAGTCCGAAGAAGCCAAGGTAGAGAAAGAGAGTAAGACTAAAGTTGAAGAGAAGGATCAAGTATCTGCAGAAGTCCAGGAACTCCAGAGTAAAGTATTTCTCTTGGAGGAGTTGTGGAAGATGGAGCGAGCATTACGCGAGATGACTGAAGAAAAGAATGAGTTAAAGGCGCAGGTGGATAAGATGAAGACTGAAGGTGGTGGATCGTCTGAGGGAACAGTCAAGCAGAAGTGCAAGAATAAGAGAAAGAGGGATCACGACAGTGATAACTCTGAAAATTCAAACCCGAAGAAGAAAAAGGTCTGTAGCAAGTGTGGAAAGACTCACTTGGGAGAATACATGATGTGGAAGAATGTGTGCTTCAATTATAAGCAGGAAGGACATGTTTCCCAACATTTCCCTAAGACAAATATGAGGAAGTGTTTTTCATGTGGAAGAACGGGTCACAGATTCAACAAGTGTCCCAGCAAGACGACTGGTGAAGGGAGTGGACGGTAGATATCTTAAGTTTAAGTGATAGTATCTTTTGATAATGTGTGATATTAAAGGTTTTAATATCGAGAATGATATGTGAATATATGCAAATATATATGTTTGTATAAATGAAATCTTTATTTTCTATATGAATATAAGATTACAATTAATTTGTGAGTTCTTAAAACTCATACTTATGGTAAGTTTATGACTCATAATTATATGAGATGTTTTGAACCCCTCAACGAATGGATGCCAAAGGTCTGACTAGGATAAGTTCATAAACTCGTATAATTGTGGCAAGTTCCTGAACCCCTAGGTGTGGTAAGTTTGATGAACTGGGAATAATTATGTGTGAATGGAGAATTATGACTTTTTGTTTAAAGTCAGAGAATTATAAATTTTGTTTAAAGTTGTGTTGTTAATCTCGATATTATTTAAAAAGGGATAGTGCTATATATGCGTGTTAAGTGCTAGATGTACTGTGTGCTATTTGAATAAATATGCGATTATATGAGAAATTTTTAATTCTTATTGTGTTATTAATAAGAATCTGTGTAGAGAAGGAGAATTAATGTAAGATTTTTATCAGATAATGTTGCCAAGGAAGGGAGGTCTAAAGAGAAATATGGAAGAGCAATTTTTGAATCTGAAGCAGAAAAATATGTCAGTGGCAAAATATTTTGCCAAGTTCGCGAGTTAGCAAAATTTGCTCCACATCTAGTGGACACTGAGGAGCTTAGAGCACGATGTTTTAGGAACGGATTGAAATTGTTGGTACTCGAGAAGTTAGATGTGCGGAAAATTAATTCATTTTCAACTTTATTAGAAAAAGCCATTATCGCTGAAGGAGAAATTGAAGCTGTATTAAAGAATAGTCAAGAACAAATAAAGGAGGCTGAAGGAAATAATATTATAGGGGGTAATGGAGGCAGGGATTTTAATAAACGTAAGAGGGATGATAATGTTAATTCAGGAAATAATCCAAAAAAGATTAGGAAGAAAGGTGTGTTGTGTGTAGTTTGCGGGAAGCGTCATTAAGGAGGTTGTTTGAAGAAAAAAGAAGTCTGTTTCAACTGTGGCCATGAGGGACACATGTCTCCCGATTGTCCCAATTTGAAGAAGGTACAAGGTTGTTTTGCGTGTGGATCGACCGATCATCTGGTCCGGAATTGTCCAAAAAGGAATAGGAAGAAGTGGATTGCTAATGTGGTTTATATGTCTATTCATAATTAATGGGTAGTTAGATGTTATTTATATTGTGGATCGTGAGCACCAAACTCGGGAGTCAGGTATCCCAGATTTAGGGGCGTCACAACATGAATAGTAACCTCGACATGAAAAGGTAAAAATTTCATAATAAAATTCATACTAGTATTTTTGGTATAATGATATTGAAAGAAATAATATCATTTAAGAAAAAAATAACATCCCTTACCTCTAAAGAATTGTACTTCTAGCTGAAATATCGGATATAATGCTGAAGAATACTTACACTGAATATCAACACTCAAGATATCTAAATACTCACAAAAATACGCTCGATATTATAGAGAGAGAATTTTCTGATTCTGGTGTGTGTTTCATTGTTTAACTAAGCAGCCTATTTATAGGAAAGTGGTAGCACACCACTTTTGACAAACCTTACCTACAGATGTCTTTGCAGCATACTCTTTTTGAAAATAAGCTTTCCAACATCGTGGTTTCTCCACAAAACTTTGACTTGAGGTATAACCTTGGAGCGTAGAATATGTTCCTTCTTATCCAAGATTTGAACATGAACCTCTTCATACGTCAAATCTTCTGCTATTTCGTCCGATTCTAACTTAATAATGTGGTTCGGGTCTTCCACATATTTACGTAACATGGATATATGAAAAATGTAATGAACACGAGACATACTTGGCGGTAAAGCGAGTCTATACGCCACAGTTCCTACTCGATCGAGGATTAAAAATGGGCCAATGAATTAAGGATTGAGCTTTCCTCTCTTTCCAAATCTCATAACTCCTTTCCATGAAGCAACACGTAACAACACATGATCTCCAATATCGAATTCCACGTCCTTTAGATGAAGATCAGCATAACTCTTTAATTTGTCGATCTATTGAGGTTTTTATATGTTGTCGCATCGTTTGAATCTTTTCCGTAATCATACGTACCAACTCCGGTCCCAACAACGTTGCTTCACCCACCTCATCCCAACATACTAGAGAACGACACTTTCTTCCATACAACACTTCGAATGGAGCCATGCCAATACTTTCTTGGTAGCTATTGTTGTAGGAAAACTCTACCAATGGTAAGAAATTGTCCCAACTTCCCTTGAAGTCAAGGACATAGAGTCTTAATAAATCTTCAAGAGTTTGAATAGTCCTCTCTGATTGTCCGTCCGTCTGAGGATGATATGCCGAACTAAATCGTAAGTTCGTGCCCACAGCTTTTTGCAAACTAACCCAAAATCGTGAAGTGAATCTTGGGTCTCGATCAGAAACTATGGATACTTGCATACCATGTAGTCTTACAATCTCGTTTATGTACATACGAGCAAGACGTTCAAGTTTATAAGTTTCTTGTATTGGTAAGAAATGAGCAAACTTGGTCAATCTATCAACAATGACCCAAATTGCATCTATGCCTTGAGAAACCCTGGGAAGACTAGTAACGAAATCCATGGTAATGTGCTCCCACTTCCATTCTAGAATTTCAAGTGGTTGAAATGGACCTTTTGGTACTTGATGCTGCACCTTGACTCGTTGACAAGTTAGACACCTTGAGATAAACAACGCTATCTCTCTCTTCATATTACTCCACCAAAATGTATGACGAAGATCACGATACATTTTGGTACTCCCAGGATGGATTGCAAAAGGTGTGTTGTGCGTCTCCATCATGATTTTATACTTTAAATTAGGGTCGTTAGGAACACAAAGTCTGGAGTTGACTTGAAGTATTCCTTCTTCATCGATTCTTGCTTCCGGCATAGCACCTTCTTGCACTTTCTTCCTTATACACATCAGCTCCAGATCTGTAACTTGAGAGCAGCTTTAACTTTATCAATTAAATTCGGTTCTACTTGTATATTCGCCATCATCACATGGGTCCCTGGAGTCTTTAATTCTATCTCCATCCTTTGAAAGCCACACAAAATGGGCCTTTGCGTTGTCAATATCGCACTCGTACCCGCATATGATCTTCTACTCAATACGTCAGCTACCACGTTCGCTTTTCTAGGATGGTATTGGATGGTATGATCATAATCTTTCAATAGTTCAAGCCAACGTCGTTGTCGCATGTTGAGTTCCTTTTGAGTGAAGAAATATTTGAGGCTTTTATGATCCGTAAAGATCTCCACTTTCTCCCCATACAAGTAATTCCTCTAAATTTTAAGTGCGAAAACAACAGCTGCCAACTCTAGATCATGAGTAGGATAATTCCTCTCATATTCTTTGAGTTTTCGAGAGGCATAGGCTATGACTTTCTCATGTTGCATGAGAACACATCCTAACCCTTTGCTCAAGCATCATCAGAGATGACAATCCCCTCGAGCGGATGGTATTGTCGAGCGATTCTTGAAATGAGTCTGCTCTTAAGTTCTTGAAAACTCTTCTCACATTCCTCGTTCCAACCAAATTTTGTATCTTTCTGAGTTAGCTGAGTTAATGGAGTTGCGATTCGAGAAAACCCTTCTACGAATCTCCGATAATAACCAGCTAAGACGAGAAAGCTACGTACTTTGGTCACTGATTTAGGTTGGTCCCAGCTTTGAATATCTTCAATCTTTGTTGGGTCAACAGATATTCCATGACTTGATACTACGTGCCCAAGGAATGCTACTTCCTCAAGCCAGAACTCACATTTCTTCAACTTGGCATAAAGCTTATATTCACGAAGCTTTTGGAGTATCAGCCTCAAGTGTTGCTCATGATCTTCACGGCTTTTGGAATAAATAAGGACATCATCAATAAAGACAACCACAAAGTGATCCAAATATTCTTTGAATACTCGGAGTATCAGCCTCTGCCCGCAAGATGAAGGTGGCAAAGGGAACCTTTTGCTCCTCGGAGTATCCCAAGACATCATGTTGATCTGCTTTATCCACGTCTCCACCTTAAGTGGTTTTGGCTCTCCAAAAAACTCCGGTGGTCCCAGTTCCTTGAACTGCTTAGCGGTGACCATCCGAGAGTTGCCAGTGTTTCCACCTGCATTTTGGACAGGAGCCGCTCTTGCCTGATGTTGCATGGATTGCATAAAGCCTCTGAACATTCCATCGTTCATCATCTGGTCTGTGTTGTTGTTTGCCTGAGTATTGTCGCCTTCTTGATGCACATTACCCTGATTATTGATCTGTGGAGACTCAACGGTATCCTGTGCTCCATTGATGTTCTCAACATCGGATGTCATTTTCAAATACTTCCACAAAACAAGGGTTAATTAACATATCACATATTATCCCTATACTCTGACCGACCAATTAAATACCAAATAAACTTAGGTAGGTCATACTAGCGAAGGAATTCCCCATCTCTCCCCTCCTAGTTCTTATCTCACATCTTAGCCAAGGATCATATCCCTAAGCTTTGATACCAACTGTGACGCCCCCAAAATAGGTTTACATCACCTATTCTGAGTCGCCAAATACATGGTACAAAATACAAATACAATCTTAAATATACAACATGAGCTGTGAGTTTTAATACAAATATTGTCTTCTAAACAGTATTAAAACTCAAAATAAGTGCTCAATACATTTATTAACACACTATTTCATAGAATAGTGAGGACTACTAATGCTATCGTCTGGACCGTCACTCCATTCCTCGACTAGTCCCTGCTACGTTCTCATTTCCTAAAGAGAACAATGAAAGTAAAAAGGTGAGCTCAACTAGCCCAGTAAGAAATATTATGACTAAGATAATGCAGAATAAATTATCATTAGCCTTCAACAATGTTAAAATGATAAAATACATTAGACATCAAGTTTAACTGCAGCGGAGCAATCAATCCATTAAAAGAGTCAAGTAGAGAATAAAATCTACTATCTTTTATGATTTAAAAAGGTTTTTCATCACTTTTATCGCTAAGACTCAGCTTAATAAATAAACCACATCATCCCTGCACTACGACCAAGGATATTCATTAGTATCACAACCACAAATTACCCATGCACTACGGGCCAAGGATATTCGTGTATTCATCAATGGTCATGACCATGCCAACAACTGTCCATCAATGCACAACGGGCCAATGAGGACTTTTACCACATTATTTGTAACATTACGGTCATGATTATACCGAATAATCCCTGGTCGTAATCATACCAAGTCCATCTATGCACTACAGGCCACAGATGACTTTCAACATAATATAAACATGAGAATGATGACAATGATATAAGAATTCAATAAAACAAGTTTAAGAATTAATTTATCCAGGAACCAATAACGTCCAAATTGTCAACATGATACTGCTTTGTGGGGGTAAAACTTAAGAATGCTCAGAAGAATATTTCCATGAAAAGATACTGGATGAAGTGCAAATATCAAGGATATTCCACTAATTTCATGGAGTATAAAAGCCAAAACTTTAACCAACTGAGTATAATAAAGAATGGAATATCAAAAGAAATCACCAGTACGCGATCGATCAGCATGTATGCATTATTCCAATGAATAATAAATAATTGAACCGGTAATGCTTAATCGCATGCATACACGATATTCCAGCAGTAATAATAAATAATGGAACCGATTCATGCGTAAGAACCTTACGATGTGATATTCCAATGAGAATAATAAACAACGGAACCGGTCATGCGTAAATGCACAGACAGGATGTTCCAACAGAATAATAAATAACGGAACCAGGTCATGCATAACGCACAGATAGGATGTTCCAACAAAATAATAAAGAATGGAATAACAGAAGAATTTCACCATGTATGCGGTACTTCGCATAGACAGGTTATTCAAACATAATAATAAAGAATGGAATAACAGAAGAATTTCACCAAGTAAAGCTACATTTAAAGCTAAATTTAACTGTGCGTGTATGTCACACGCCAAAAGCATGTGAAAAGGGGCTTTAATAATTAAAAAAGACTGAAATACCCCTCATTCCTCGTTTTCTTCTCATCTCCGATCAAAACTTTAGTCTTTCCATTTTATCTCTGATTAGGGCAAGTTCTTCTCTCCTATCGACTCCCTCCCCCTCGATGGCCACTGAAGCTACTCCTTCTCCTCCGTCACGCCTTAACTCCGATCACCACCCCATCCCTCCATTACGCCTCAACCACTTGTAGCTCAAGAGAGAGAAAGATAGTACCTTTAAGGCTCCAATCTGAAGGCGTCTTGGAATTCCCAACTGCCAAAATTCTCCTCTACTACAAAATCTCTATGTAATTCTCCTCTACTACAAAATCTCAATCATATATACATAGTTACTACATGATATTCTCAAAATCAAATAAATACCCACTCTAAGAAGAATCACCCCTTTCTCTCTCCAAATCCCCTCTGTGACCCCATAATCATCTTTGTAATACACCATAGCCCAATTTCCATGGCTGCTGCATTAAGATCAAAATCATCCCGATATAAAGCTTCTTTCAGTTTTTCTCAGTTCAAATACCTTATACTCGATCATATGTACTCAGGCCGTACAATTAATTTTCATACCAGTTACAGACGTGAATTGGAAGATTCTTTCAGTATTTGCAGGGGTTTTATAAGAATAAGAGGAGGATTAATATTGCCAGTAGTTCTTCTTATGGGGACCCTCCAGAAATTTGGCAGCAGCCTTCGGGGATGGAATTATGGTCCGTTCTGGTGTGAAATTAGCTCAAATTTGCGATGGGGGAAGGCTGGAGCTCCGATTCGAGTGGTGGTGATGGGTTTGGGTTATCGGATCGAAAATTGGTAAAAGGGGTGGATTTATCTAAAATGGGCGGAATTGAGTTCTAATCGATTTGAGGGAAATGGATAGTTTCGAGGGTTTTGGACTGAGATTGAAAGCAGGGGAGAGCGACGGAGTCCCCAACATTGCGGAGGAAGAAGAGGGCAGCGATTTTTTAGTTTGGTTTCTGGCGTCCCAATCGGTGATATAATTTTTCAGTCGTCCTCAATTTTTCAGAAATGGGACTTCAGAGGTGCTTTGTTGCGGAGTGAGGCTAATCGGGTCGAGATTATTCGGAGAAATCTAGGTGAAGTTAGTTTGAATTTGTTGAATTTAACTGATTTTGGGACTAAAGAGTCCACTAGTTGTACTGGATTGAATGAGCATAAATCCAGAGCTTTCTATGGCTACTAATTATATGGCTTTTGCCTTTTGCCTTTTGCCTTTTGGAATTATTATTACTTGTTAATATTAGTTGGAATTGTGTGTTTTGGTGTTATCGCATGCAAAAATATTGGAGTAATTTCCAATTTCGTGATTGAAATTACATGTAGTATGTATCATCAGGTCACAGTTTATATTGTGACCATTTTGATCTGTTAATTAATTAGGACATTTGTGTTTGTTTTTGTTTATGTTTATGGGTAGGCAGGGGATCCTCTGTATGTGTTGTTTCTGTTTACTATAAGGAGGGTAATTAAGTCTTTATCCAACTTAAGTAACAGAGTTATGACAGAAAGCAGTTATTCACTTTAACTCAAAAAGTCGGGAGTTTAAATGTAGCTTTACTGACTACAGGTGGTTAAGTGGGAAACCGCCCAAACCCCAGGTGGTCATCTGAACTTAACCCTATAATATATTCTATTTATAATCAAATAAAATAAAACTTTATAAAAAGTATTCTGTTTTATATAAAAAGATTTTACTATTCAAATATTATGCAGGCACTATGAAAATACTATGCATAATAAAATATAATATATTCTAATTATTGTCTAATAAAACAAATAACTTTATAAAAGTATTACATTTTATATAAAAAGCTTTTTACATTTTATTACATTAATAATACTAATAAAACAAAATTTATATATATATATATATATATATATATATATATATATATAAACTTAGTGACTTCATAAAAAGACACCTCAATATATCTAACAACATTTATCATTATTATTATAATTCACAATATTAATCGACTAAAGGTTGTTCCCGAAGAGGGGGCTTTCAATAAGGATTTCTCTCTATTGGCGCACAATTAGGTGACCAAACCTCTCCTTAGCGAGAACTTGAGACATCGTTAATAATTTAAATAATAATATTAATAACTCTGTCATCTCAATTATTGATTTAATAATATATAAAATATCGACAATAATTGAATCAAATAACGTGAGATACTATGCAACAACCATTTGAAGCAATAATTGAACAAAAGCGAGTGACTTCTCACGTAAGTATCAATAATCAATACCATGTGCTACTATGCAACCACGCCAGACATCTTGACTTTTTTTTCCGAAAGTAGTTCAATTTGTTTTAACAGTAAAACTTCCGCCATTATTTTCATAAAAATATTTTTTGTCGTTTTCTCAATCCGACAATAATTCCATTCTTGAGGTCCACTAATGATTGTATCGTCAAATTTAATATTCCTGTTAAAACGAATATTCCCCGACCAATTGAATATTATATAACAACTTGCGTACTTTGCAAAATTTATAAATATTACCCACAACTATAACATTATATCAAATTCATTCCATAATATTTAAAAATGATATTTATAGAAAAATCATCTTTATTAAAAAGTTGGGGTCTTACATTTTAAATACGGACAGGAGGGACACATCCATCCAAACTGTACGCAGCAACCCAAAGCGTGTTTCAATTGCGGAAGATAAGGTCATCTAGCTCGATTTTGTCGTGTAGTGAAGTCAAGTCCAGCTGGGATGGTGACGCCAAAGGATGTCCCAGACAAGTCAAAGCCGATAGTTTAAGTGAGTGCATTTGTCAAGGAACCCGAACAAAATTATCATGGGTAAGTTAATCATACTCTTGTGAAGTCTATACCTTATTCGATACCGGTTCTACCCATTCTTTTATTTCTCCTACTTGCGCTCAACGTTTAAATTTGACTCCAGAGAAATTAGACTTTGACTTATATGTTGAAACACCGTTAGGAGAAACCTTTGTTACATCCACTATTTATAAATCTTGTTTGATTCAAATCAGCACCCTCACGTTACCTATCGATCTTATCTCTTTTAAAATACTTGCCTTTGATGTGATTTTAGGAATCGAATGTTAACTACTCAACATGCTAAAATTGATTGTTTTTGTAAGGTTGTTAGTTTTCATATTCCTAACCAACCTGTTATGCGAATTCAAGCAACCAAGCCACTAAAGTCAATCACTGTCATATCAAGCAATAAGTAAAGAGCCCCGATTCTTTCGCTGGTGACTTCCTTGTGTGGAATGCACCGAAGCAAGACTTTTCGTAGGATATTCACGGCAGTAAGTTGATAGGTATCAATGTGATGTGCTATCCAAGTCTTATATGAGAGTCATAATTTTGAATGATATTTCTATCGTTAATAAATTTTCTGACGTATACCCCGAAGAACTTCCTGGCCTACCCCAGAGTGTGAAATCAAATTTTGTATTGACCCCAGTACAAAACCCATTTCTAAAACCTCAAATATTTCTTCAACTAAAATAAACGTATCATGCGCCAAAGATGTTGGATCTAGCTATTGAAAGATTACGATAATACCATTCAATACCATCGTGGAAAAAGCAAATGTTGTAGATGACGTGTTGAGTAGAAGATCGTATACGATTACGAGTGCGACGTCGTTAACACAAAGACCCATTTTGTATAAAGGAAGGAGATAGAGTTAAAGACTCCAAGAACCTTCCTGAAGATAGCGAATATACAATTATAACTGACTTTAATCGATAAAGTTAAAGTTTCTCAAGCTACAGACTCAGAACTGATGAATGTGAAGAAGAAGGTGCAAGAAGGCGTTATTCTAGATGCAAGAATCAACGAAGAGAGGAAATTTCAACCCTCGATTTTATTGGTCTATTTGAAATCCTCGATCGAGTAGGAACTGCGGCTTATAGACTTGCCTTACCGCTAAGTATGTCGCGTGTTCATAACATTTTTTTTACGTATCGATGTTACGTAAATATGTGGACGACTCGAACCACATTATTGAATTAGAACCAGACGAGATAGCGGAAGATTTAACGTATAAGGAGATACCTGTCAAAATCTTGGATAAGAAGGATCATATTCTACGCTCAAAGGTTATACCTCAAGAGTTAGAATCTGACGAGGTATCCTCACCTCTTCGACATACCAGGTACGTACCCCAATTTTGAGGACGAAATTTCATAAGAAGGGGAGGTTGTAAGACCCCAAATTTTATGAATAAAGATTATTTTTTCTCGAAATATATTTTTGAATATTATGGTGTAGATTTGATATAATGTTATAGTTGTGGGTAATATTTACAAATTTTACAAAGTAAGCAAGTTGTTATAAAATATTCGATTGGTCGGGGAATATTTGTTTTAACAGGAATATTCGTACAATGGCACAATAATTGGTGGACCCCATAATAGAATTACCGTCGGACTTAGAAAATGACAGAAATATCTTTTTATAAAAATAACGGCGAAAGTTTTACCGTTAACTGTTGAAATACCCGATGATAAAAGTACAATAATACGCGTGGTTGCATAGTAGCACACAAAATTGATTA
Source organism: Panax quinquefolius (assembly GCA_020205615.1). NCBI lineage: Eukaryota > Viridiplantae > Streptophyta > Magnoliopsida > Apiales > Araliaceae > Panax > Panax quinquefolius. Next base: position 87,762 of record JAINUW010000323.1, read on the forward strand.
TTGATGCTTACGTGAGAAGTCACTCAGTTATACTCAATTATTGCTACAGTAATTGCAGCATAATATCTCTAATATTATTGATTCAATTATTGTCACAGTATCATCTGCATAATATTTTATATTATTAAATTAATAATTGAGACGACAAAGTTATTCATATTATTATTTGCAATATTGACGATGTCTAGAAAGTTCTGTCGAGGAAAGGGGTTTGGTTACCTAATTGCGCGCCAATAGGGAGAAATTCTTATCGAAAAGCCCCATCTTTCTTGGGAATGATCTGGTTGTTAAATATTATGAGTTATAATATTAGTGATGAATAAGTTCGTGTTGATTAAAGATGAAATTGATATTTCCATTGTGTTGGGATTATTAGTGTTAGTGAAAATCGACATTTATTTTGATAATAATTGATTTCTAGAGGTTAAATTGACCAATCGGGTAATTAACCGGATAAATGAGCAATTAATTGTTATTAGTTCACATGGATATAACTATTTGTTCACATGAATGAAACTATTGATTCACATGCAAGTACTATTAGGGGAGATGGTGCAAGTTTGATAATACTTGTAAGACTAAATTAAAAATGGAAAAAAAGATGAAGGTACTATACTGTAATAATTCGAGCCCCAAAACGTGCAATTATTGAAACTATGTTTTTTTATAAATAGAAGCTCATTCTTCTTTCAATCTCACCAATTCACTAAGACTCACAAGAGCAATTATAGAGAGAGAAGCTATAGAGAAAAGCTATAGAGAGAGAAGCTATAGAGGGAAAGAAGAAGAGTATTTTGCTACTTCACTATTATAGTATTCAGCCTTCTACTAAGGTAAGAGGTATTATTTATTTCATATTCTCTTATGATATTATTTTTCGTATTCGTAAGAAATTTAATTTCGTTCAATATTCGCAAGAAATAATATCTTCGTTTAATATTCGTAAGGAATATTATATTCGTTCAATATTCGTAAGGAATATTATTTTTGTTCAACAATTGTAAGGGATATTATTTATTTCATATTTGCTTACGATATTATTTTTCGTATTCGTAAGAAATTTTATTTTGTTCAATATTCGTAAGAAATAATATTTTCTTCCATACTCTGTAGTATGTAAGTAATATTATTTTGTTCCAAATTCCGAATTCTATACTCATTTTGTTGAAGTATTGCTTCTATACTCCGTGAAATTAGTAGAATATCTTTGAAATTTGCGTTTCATCTAGTATCCTTTCACAAGGATTTTTTTCGGAATATTCTTGGTAAATTTTAAGCTTTTCACGCCGGAGTACTATTCATGGGTATTATTCATTTATACGATACTATTCATATATACAGTACTATTCACAGAGTACTATTCATGGGCACTACTCATAAATACTGTACTATTCATAAGTACGGTATAATTCACAAAGAACTATTCACGGGGTACTATTATGACACCCCCAAATCTAGGTACTTTAGTCCCACAAGGTTTGGTGTTCACTTTCCATTCATACATATCTATGTTCCCAAATAAAATACTATTTAAACCATAATCCTCCCTTTAAATAGGGTTACATCATTAAATTCAAAAACATCCCAAGTTGTCTAACCTTTAAACATCATATAAATGTGGAAATAAAATTATTACATCACATCTTTATTTAAAATTCTATGATCATCACAATACATAAAATTACAAGTCTGCATCACTTTTACATTTTTTCCTTTTCTTTACTAGTTGAAGGCTCATCTACCTTCTCCACTTTAGCTGCAATAATAATATTTATGCAAGAGTGAGCAAAACAATTGTTCACTGGATATAACAATAAATCAACAGGGGAATAATAATAATAACTGCCAACAAATAGGCTCATCAAAACTGAATAGTACTTTATCAATGATAATCGGAAACGGGAATCCAAAATATGGAATATATATAACTGAGGGTCATAAGACCATGAACTATGTCCACAGTTACAAGTAATCTTTCAACTTCAACTTTAACAGTCATAAGACTATAAGGACTTCTCGTACTTAGCGGGATAAGCCCTTTGTACAATGTATTGTGCACAAACATTTCAACGCTAAACATAAATTATCCCCTAATAATAATAGGGTTGTTCATCTCAGTATTTAGAGTACAAGTCCGCACCAAAGAAAGTTTGGTTTGGATAAGCTTTCAAGGCTAATTTAAAGTTTAATGAACATCAACTAGAGGACTTGTTGAATCAATAGTGTTTGATAACACAATAGTTGATCAATAATAACATAATATGGAACAATGAATAAGTGTAAGCGAACTAACTATATCTTGAACTCATGCTTAGAAACAACTACAAAGCATAAGTATTGAATGAAAATAAACCTTGCTTGAATAAAATTAAGCTAGGACTATGAATTATTGAATCTACATTAAGTAATAGAGCTGAAAATAAAGCTTGCTCATTATGAGAATGACTTGTGTCAAGTAAATGAACTCAGATAATTCAATATTAGAAATTAGAATTCAAGAAATTTGCATTCATAGTACATGAAGGACAATAAAGAAACTTGTCTAACAATAAACAAGTTAGAATTCATCAATAAATTTTGGAATTCAAAACTTGTTCGAATAAAGTTTAAGTCATAGCTAGCTTGTTCAAATAATGATTAGGAATACAAGAATTCGATTAATGGAAGGTTAAAGTAAGAAGCTTGCTCAATGTAAATGTAGAGTTAGAAAACTTGCTCAATGTAAAAAGAAAAGTTTAGAAACTTGCCTCAAGCGTAAGCTTTAATATTAAACTCACGTTCACCTACACATAGGTTTAAAACTACAATACCTATTAGATATGCTAACATACCACAACATGTACATTTCTAGCTAAACTTATCATTTTAGCACAAGTCTTATGCTACCATTTACATTTCAGAATTACCAAGTGTTAACATCACAACACTTAACTAACCTTCACTGTATAAACTAAGTTATAACATAACACGTTTATGACTTATAATCATTTTTACAACTTTGAATTTACAATCCACATAACACGACTTTGTTTAACCTTGTTGTTACATGGTTCTCACATTAACCTAACATTAAGCTAAGTTACATTGAACGACCAAAGTCTGCAGAATTAGCAGACTTCATCGCTCGAGATCGGCACTTGGCGCTTTATGCGCCAGCTTTTATATCTTAAGCGCATGCATGCGCACAAGCTTGCAGGCTTCATATGCTCACATTATTGATTCCAGTTTTGTAGAACATGGTTACAACACTTTTCTTAGGCCAACTAACACGAATTTCACCCACCAAACAGTAAAATTAACACAAACAATTGATATAAAACTATTACAAACATGTTTGCTAACATATTCAAACAATTACCACAATTTAACAACAACTTAAGCTAATTTAATTTCTCAAATTCCATATTTTCATATGAAAACTCCATTTTTGACATCTCTTGCAAAAATCATCACTGTAATCTCTATACTTGGCCAAATTGCTTCGTTCAAATAACGTTATGCTTGTTTCTTAATGAACTAGCATTATCAAGCCTCAATTCACAGTTTAACATACCAATTGGCCACTAAAATTGATACTTTTCATGAATCATATGAAAAATACATATACTGTCAAAAAAATTCTACTGTTATCCGAAATTAGGATGTAATTCTCGTTTAAGCACAATCTCTAATCATCATAAACTCATATAATCACAAGTAACCCATTGTATAGCAACAATTCAACAAATTTGAAATTCACGGAATATATAAAAGTTTGCTGTAACCTCATATATGTATATATATATATATATATATATATATATGGAGATTATGGAAATACCTTTTTGTTGCTTTAAAATCCTTGCTAATTGCAGATAAATCTTTGTCAAATTCTCTTAAGCTCTAACAGGTTTTCTCGAACTCTCTCTCTCGGTTCTCTCGGGCTTTTGCACTTTAGCAAAATATAGTAAACAAAAGCTAAGCCAATTAAGAGAAGGCGTATTCTAAAACTGATAAACCCTTAAGAATATTACTAATTACAATTTCGATTATTAATTAATTATATAATATAAATATATTATATTTATTATTTTAATTTATTTTATTTAAATTCAAAAATAAAAATAATCCAAAAACCATAAGGCTTTGTTTGGCAAAACCCTAGAAATTTTAAAGAATTAATATATTTAAGCCTTATTTGGCAAAAACTAAATTAAACTCCTTTAATTTATTTTAATAAAAAATTAGTTTATAATTTATAATTACATCCTATTTATTTGGATTTCCATATGCAACATTAACCCATTAAATTAATCACATACCATATTTTAATTAAATATACCATTTTAGCAAATATCACAAAATTATAATTTTCAATATAACTTTATTTAATAATTTAATATACCATTTTAAATTATTAATTATATTACAAATCTCTAAATTATAATTTAATTTAATTTAGAAAATTCTCTAATAAATTTAGATTCAACAACTATCACATCAATAAAATATTTATTTCATCAATTCAACAATAGACACATCAAATAAATATTTATATTATTCAATAAATATTTAATATTACAATTTGAAATTTCAGATCGTTACATCCTTCCCTCCTTACAAGGATTCTGTCCCCAGAATCACAATTCAAACAATCAAATCATCACATTCTCCCCTACTTACAAAGATTCTGTCCCCAGAATCGAAGACACGGACTAAACAAATAACTCATGGTAATTCTTCATCATTTCCGCTTTGAGTTCCCACGTAGCCTCTTCGACGTTGTGGTTCCTCCATATCACCTTTACAGAAGGTATCACTTTATTCCTGAGCACTTGTTCTTTCCTGTCGACTATCTGGATAAGAATCTCTTCATAAGACAAATCTTTACTGAACTGGAACGGTTCATACTCGATCACATGTTTGTAATCGGGTTTATATGGTCGCAACACCGACACATGAAAAACATTGTGAACATGTTCTAAATCTGGAGGTAAATCTACCTCATAAGCTACTTCTCCCACTTTTCGCAATATCTCGAAAGGTTCAATAAACCTTGGGCTGAGCTTTTCTTTCTTGCCAAAACGAATTTTCCCCTTCCAAGGAGAAACTTTCAGGAACATGAAATTTCCTGCTTCAAATTCACAGCTTTGCCTGTGTTGATCAACATACTTTTTCTGTTGATCTTGAGCAACTACTGATCTCTCTCGATGAGTTCGATAACTTCAATGATCTTGTACCGATTACTGGGCCTAACAGTTGACGTTCACCAACTTCATCCCAACATAGTGGAGTTCTGCATTTTCTACCGTATAACGTCTCGTATGGCGGCATACCAATGCTTGCATGGTAACTGTTGTTGTATGCAAATTCCACCAACGATTGATGATCATCCCAGTTTCCTTTGAAATCCATGATGCACGCTCTAAGCATATCTTTAAGCGTCTGGATCGTTCGTTAGCTTTGCCCATCGGTTTGCAGATGATATACTGTACTCATCTTCAGTTGCGTTCCCATGCATTCTTGTAGTCTCTTCCAGAAATTTGATGTGAACCTCGGATCTCTGTCTGATACAATTGACCCTGGAACTCCATGTCTTGAGACGATCTCATTAACGTATAGCTTCGCCAGCTGATCAAGACTAAATCTAATCTTTATTGGCAAAAAGTGTGCAGATTTTGTCAATCTGTCCACTATCACCCATATCGCATCGTATCCTTTCTGAGTCGTTGGAAGACCTACCACAAAATCCATTGTGATATGCTCCCATTTCCACTCTGGTATCTCCAATGGTTGAAGTAACCTGCTTGGTCGTTGATGCTCGACCTTAACTTTTCGACATGTCAAGCACTTCGCAACGCATTCTGCAACGTCTCTTTTCATATTTGGCCACCAAAAATGTCGCCGTAAATCTTGATACATCTTTGTACTTCCCAGATGAATCGAATATCTTGAATTATGCGCTTCTTTCAAGATTTCTTCTTTAATATCATGAACTGCTAGAACCCAAATTTGTCCCTCGAATCTTAACATTCCCGCAGTATCGATTTGGTACTTCGCTTCTTTACCCTCGACCACACTTTCCTTTACTTTCTTGCATTCTTCATCCTGTAGCTGTGCGTTCATCACTTTGTCCACCAATGTTGGACTAGCTTCCATCTGGAACAATTTTTCATCAGATTCTTCTGGAAATTTGATTTCCAACTCTAGCCTTGTCATTGCTGAAATGAGCTCCTCCTTATCGGTTAACAACATCAACTTTTCTCTGCCTTTCCTACTCAAGGCATCTGCAACCACATTAGCTTTGCCCGGATGATAAATTTTTTTGCAATCATAATCTTTTATCAATTCCATCCATCTTCTTTGACGCATGTACAGGTCTTTCTGTGTGAAAATATACTTCAGACTTTTATGGTCTGTGTAGATCTCACATTTTTCTCCATAGAGATAGTGTCTCCATATCTTCAGCACAAACACCACTGCTGCCAACTCTAAATCATGAGTCAGATACCTTTTCTCGTAGTCTTTTAATTGCCTTGATGCATACGCGATGACTTTACCGTTCTGCATAAGGACACATCCTAAACCCTTGTGTGACGCATCACTATACACCACAAAATTTCCTGTATTATCTGATAACGACAACACAGGTGCCACACTTAATTTTCAATTCTTGAAAACTTTCTTCACACTTCTTTGTCCAAAGAAATTTTACAGACTTTCTCGTCAAATTTGTTAACGGAGTAGCAATCTTGGAAAAATCTTGAATAAATCGCCTGTAATAACCTGCTAATCCCAAGAAACTTCTCACTTCTGATGGAGTTCTTGGTTGTTCCCAATTTATCACATCTTTAACTTTTGATGGATCCACCGAAATTCCATCCTTGTCAATTACATGCCCAAGAAATTATACACGTTCCAGCCAAAACTCACATTTAGAGAATTTTGCGTACAACTTTTCCTTTCTTAACGTCTCTAATGTTAGACGTAAGTGTTCTGCGTGTTCTTCTTGAGTTTTAGAGTACACCAGAATATCATCAATAAATACCACCACAAACTTGTCTAAAAATGGTTTAAACACCCTGTTCATCAAATCCATAAATGCTGCAGGGGCGTTTGTTAAACCAAAAGACATCACTAAAAATTCGTAATGTCCATACCCAGTTCGGAATGCCGTCTTTGGTACATCCTCCTTCCTCACTTTCAATTGGTGATACCCACTTCTCAAATCTATTTTTGAGAAATATCTAGCACCTTTCAATTGATCAAATAAGTCATCTATTCTTGGCAATGGATATTTGTTTTTAATAGTGACTTTGTTTAAATCTCTATAATTAATACAAAAATGCATTGACCCATCCTCCTTCTTCACGAATAACACCGGTACTCCCCACGGTGACACACTCGGCTGAATGTACTTCTTATCCAATAGCTCTTGTAGTTGCACCATTAATTCTTTCATCTCTACCGGAGCCATTCTGTACGGGGCCTTTGTTATCGGAGCAGTTCCTGGTGCTAAGTCGATCACAAACTCGATTTCTTTGTCAGGCGGAAGTCCTAGAAAATCCTCTGGAAACACATCTATGAATTCCCTAACCACTGGTATTTCCTCCAATTTCACACCCTTCTCCTTTTGAGTATCGACTATGTAGGCTAAGTACCTACTACCTACGACTAAATAACTTCTGGCTGCATCATCATCGCCGACATCTCATTTGTTTAGGTGATTTTCTACCATGAAAAACTACCTTTGACGGAGTCATAAGGTTTACACACTTCTTTTGGCAATCAATTATCGCTCCATAATTGAATAGCCAATCCATTCCCAAAATAACATCGAACTCTCCAAGTTTTATCGGGATTAAATCCACTGTCATAACATTCCCCTTAATGTTCAACTTACAATTCTTGTATACGAACCTAACATGAATCACTTCCCTATTCGCAATTTCTATGTTTAAAGGGAAATTCAACTCTTCACTAAGTATTTCTAACCTCTTAGCAAATTCATCAGATATAAATGAGCAAGTAGCACCTGAATCAAATAATAATATGCATTTATATCATTGATTGGGATAATACCTGACACGACATCTTTTGATTGCACCGCGTCCTGCACCGTCGTGTTGAAGGTTCTGGCTGTGGGCTTATTTGTTGATGTTGGCCCAGCAATAGTCAGTGCACCTCCACTAGCATTTCCATTGCTTCCATTTGCCTCACCAGATCTCTTCTTAGGGTATTCACGAGCAAAGTGATCCTTGGACCCGCATATGAAGCAAACGTTCTTCTTAGATTGAGTGCAATTTGGGGTGATGTGACCCTCCTGGCAATAGTTGAAGCATACTTGTTTTTCCATCAAGCACACACCTTTGTGAAACTTCCCGCATGTGACACATGCTTCAAACTTCTTCTTTTGCTGGTTTCCCGGCTAATTTCCAGCTCCCATATTTGCATTCCACTTCCTCTTCAAATTGTTGTTGCCATTTCCACCGTTACCACCACCACCATTCTTAGCTTCAACTTCACTCTTCTTCTTCATACGCTCTTGGTTGTGTTTTGTTACAAATTCGCCTCCACTCTCAATGAGAATTTCTTTCTCCATTACAGCTGTAAACGTCTTCAGCTGGAATAAGGAGACCCTACTGTACAGCCAGGGCTTCAGTCCTTGTTCAAACCTCTTCACCTTGCGTTCGTCTGTGCTGACTTGATATGGCGCAAACCTTGCCAACTCGTTGAATCTTGCGGCATACTCAGACACCGACATCGTTCCCTGCTTCAATTCCAAAAACTGTACTTCTAGCTGACTCTTTGAACTTTCTGGAAAATAGGTCTCAAAGAATATTTCTTTAAACCTTTCCCAAGTCATTACCTCTTGACCTCCTCGGGTTTTATTAGCTTGCCACCAATAACTCGCCTCTTCTTTCAACATGAATGTTGCAAAAGCAGTCTTCTGATTCTCCTCTACTCTAGCAACATCGAAAACTTTCTCTGTGATAACCCGGGATTTCGAATAATCCAAATTTCACGAATAATTTTTTTTTATTTTATTAAATATTGACATTGAATGTTAATATTGTACTGTGTATCTGTGATACGAGTATCAAGAAGTAGTCAATTTGTGTATTGACTGAGAAATTAGAGTAAAGTTGTGCTTAATGGAGAATAGAAACCCTAACCCTAAGTCCGGATAGGGATTCGATTGAAAATACAATTTAAATAATTATACTGACGAGTACATGTTTATACTATATAAAATGTTAATCAATGATTGGCCGGGTAGGGTACAATATTGGTAAACCCTAATAAGGGATTGGAAACTCTAATCTCAAGATTTGGAACCCTAACGCGTAGTTAGGAACCCTAATCGAAAGCTGGGAAACCTTAATTTTTAATTCGGGAATCCTAAACCTTAATTAGGAAACCCTAATCCTAATTAGTAAGCTCTAAAGTGATTAGTATACTTTAATGTGATTAGTAACCTTTAATATAATTAGGGAACACTAATTATATTTTTGAAAATCTTAATTTTCTATTTTAAAGATCCTAGTTTAGAAAATTCTAGAAGCTAAAGTTGTAAAACATTAGGGTTAGAACCTTAGGGTTAAACCCTAAGGGTTAAACCCTAAAGGTTTGGTAAATTCCATGTATGCCATTAAAATTTCCTGTACAAAGTCCAAAGTACCCCTTTACTTAGATATTTAGTTAGAAGATTTGCAAGATCTAGTGTGTCATCACTTGAGATTATCCCATGTGCTAGAAATCAGCCCAAATCTAATCCATATCTTGCCAACTTGCACACTTGGATTCATTACATCTAAAATATAAGAGATCTAGGAGAGAGAGAGTTCACATATTAAGCTTATTGGCTATCTAGAATCACCTAACTCTCTCTCTCATCCAAAGCTCCGAATTTGTTAAGTGATTCAGTCACTCTTCAAGCCTTTAGATCACCAAAATCAGTTAAGGAGATCAAGGATTGGAAAAGAGAGGTATAAACCCAAACTCAACCTAGATCTTGTATGCTAAGAAACATTTTGTGTTTAAGTGTTTATATTTGTGTTATATGGTGTTTTTAGTTGATCTATGTTGATCCATGATGGATCCATAGCATCAAAGTGGGAAAAAATTCAAGTTTTCAAAATCTGTTCTTAAGCTCTTAAGGTGACTGACAAGCAAATGTTAGACAGCTCAGATCTCTGTCTGTTAATGTTTTGTTATGTTTTATGTGTTGAATATATAGCCTGATATGTGGTCTTTAATTAGAAAGTGGAATCAGTGTCTTTGGATAGCTTAGATTGCAAGTTATACTCGGTCAAAGTCCGTTGACCGATGTTGACCGAGCAACATTCTGGGTAACCCAGAACGTGATGAACTGTGTCTGACAACATGTTTCGTAGCCCAGATCTGTCAGTATTTTTAGTGTTTGATGTTGTTGTTTGGTACATATTGTAGCTGGTTATGTGTACTATATATTTGAGTCTTTATATCTCTTAAAACATCAACAGATTGAGCAGAGCAAGTGGTCAACGTAGGCTACACGCTTAGTTTTGGAATTTATGGAAAAAAAACCCAGAAATTTAGGGAATACAATTTTTGACATGCTTTGACCATACTGATTCTGTAGATTGAGTTGTTTTTGAGCCGAAGTGTTACTTTAAAATTGTTCTTTGGTACCTGGACTATAACTTTGAGCCTTTATATCACATAAAACATGAGCAGAACATAGATTAAAATGATCAAAAAGATGCCTAGTCGAGTTTCTGGGTTTTTGGAGAAACCCAGATATGGTCTGATAACTTCTTTGAGAGCCCAGATCGTTATGTTATGTGGTGTTATGACCAAGTTGATGGTTTATAGATGTAGTATTACATGTGTACTACGATTTTGAACTTTAAGCTGGCCCAGAAACGATTTTAAACTAAGGATTTAAGTTGGTCAAACAAAGCAGGTTGATAAGCCGGCTGTCAGTGTTCTTGAGCTCAAGAACACCAACAGTGACGCTTTGTGTCGCTAAAGCCCTATAGCGACAGTTTTTTTTTTTAATTTCTGATATTTTCGGAAAATGATTAAAAATAGAAATAAATTCTAAAAATTACCAAAAATGGTTTTAAAAATTAATTTAAATTATGAAAAATAATTTTTGACTATTTGGAATATTTTTCATTAATATTTATAATTATTTAAATATTAAAGATATTTATTTTATTTAATTAGTGTATTAAATAAATTAGAAAAAAATGATTTAATATTATAAAAATCATTTTAAATAAGAATAATGTGTTTATAATTATTTTGAGTTATAAAATGTAACTTTTAATATTTTTAGAGAATTTTTATTAATAATTTAATATTAATGATATTAGATTTATTTAATTATTATAATAAATAAATGAATTAAAAATGATTTTATTGATTTAAAATCATTTAAAATGAGAAAAATAATTTAAAAATATTTTATGTTGTAATTAATGACTTTTAATATTTTAATGATAATTTCATTAATATTTGATTATTAATGGTGATGATTTAAAAATAATTTTAATTACTTTAAAAATCATTTAAGTAGAATATTGATGATTTAAAAATATTGTGAGTTATTAAAATAACTTTAATACCTTGACAAGTATGTTATTAATATTTTTATATTAAATATTAACAATGATAAGATTATTTGATAATTAAATCATTTAAAAGTGATTCTGGTGTTTGAAAAATTATTATAGATTATAATAATTGTTTATAAATTATTAAAAGCTTCCGAAAAATATTATAAATGATATTTGACTTATCTAAAATAATATTGAAGCTTAGAGACCAAGTTTAATTGATAATATCTGTGTTAAGTGTCAGATAGGTTGACCAGATCACCGAGAATGGACCGAAGTCCAACCAGACCAAAATAGTTAGACTTGTTATGTGTTTATATAGGTTATAAACACTGATGTGGCTATGTGGTAATGTGTCTAGGAGAAGTTTGAATGTAGAATACAAAGATGTTGCATGTCATAAATGATTGTCTTTAATTGTTAAACCGATATTATTGGTTATAGGTCTTTCGAAAGCAGATAAGTTTATTGTGTAGCTGTAATCAGCAGAAGAGGCAAGTTCCCTAACTCAACCTTGAGTTACATTCATTCAATTATTATAGTGGTTAATTATTGCTAATTATACCATGTCCAGGGATTTATTGTTGATTATTCGCATGATTAGTGCATGTTTAATAAATGAATTATCGATTGAATATATACATTCATAGAATAACCATTGTTGTTGGATATACATATCCGTAGAAGCTAGAATTGATGATGATGATAATTCCACGTTTATTGTCGAATTATGTTGAGAAATGTCTTAGCCAATTATTCTGGTTAGACGAACATTTGTTAGAACTTCATAGGTTCGAGAAGAGAATTAAATTATTATTGACAGATCGATGGCAATTATTTCGGCTAGATCGAGAAGACAATAGAATTTGAAATCACAGTATTTCGTTGTAAAATCAAAATCTTGATTCTAAGACTGAGAAGAACAACCTTTTATATAAAGGGAATATTTTATCGGTCGAGTATTCGGCCTTTGCACGCGATTAAGTATTATGCATAATATAGGGTATATTAAAGCTGATCACTTTATATACTTGCAGAGGGGTATGAGTTAATCTTTATGGTTATCTGATACACCTGGGTATATCAAAGTTTAACTTTGATAGTTACTCGAGAAGAGAAGTTCAAGATCCAATGGACCGCTCAACATAAATCTGGAAAGCATTCCACTTTGCTATTTCGTAGAATTAATTCTTGATTATTCATTTGAATATCGTAGAAAACCTTGAAAGCGTTGTACTATTTCATTATCAAATTATTGTTGCGTAGAATGTGAGAAGGTTTGATATTGATTTCTATATCTTTATTGTATCTCTTAACTTGCGAAGCAAACTTGTTGCTCACCCTTGCTATAAATAAAACTTTTCAGCTAGGGACGAAGTTGCAGAAGGTGCTGCGAAGAAGAATAAAGGAAAAGGGATAGTTATGAATTAGTTATGATGAACAATATTATTATTATGTTGTATTGTATTGTAAACCCTTTTTGTATATCTAAAGGGGTATGTCTGTAATGTTAAGGTTAGTAGACCTAGGGCTTATGTATTAACAATCTATGTTAATGAGTTATGTATTCCTATTTATATTAAAATGGGTAGTTAGATGGTATTATATTGTGGATCGTGAACACCAAATTCGGGGGTCAAGTAACCTGGATTTGGGGGTGTCACATTATCTATTTCCATGATCCGAATTCATGGACCCATGGAATTCTGGTGGTCCAACCGCCTTGAAGTCCTTAAACGTTGTACCTTGATTATGAGGTTGATTCTGCAAAGCACCCGTCAGTAACGTCACTAGCTGCTGAACTGGGTTATCTTCCACATTTTTATTGTTGGTTCCTTCAGTGGTTCTCTGTCGGGGTGGTTGACGTCTTGGAGGCATTTTCTGTTAAAATATACCTATTAGTCTATTACTCAACTTCTTTAAGTATTTTCTACTTAATTTACACACCATATAAGATTATCACGTAACACATAACACTTTGAATAAAATAATAACTTTTATTCATTCATAATATTTTAAAAACATCAAAACAATAGCATCACTGCTATTTACATTACTTTTCCTGAACTACAAAAGTTGCAGGATTAATTCATCATCATCACAACCCATTGATTATATCATACCCAGGATTTAAATTTCATTTATTTTCTAATCACATATCAATTACATTCCCTATAATGTCCTACTAAGATACTGCGTAGCCTTACGACGCTCTTCCTCCATAATTTGAGTCATTGTTCGGCGATCTAAAATGTAAGATGGTAGCGTCTCAAACTGAATTGGGTAACACATGACCCGATCCCTGAGCTCGATTGATCACAGTGTTGAATACGTTATTCATCTCTTCCATCTTCATCCTCTTTGCTTGTGCGTCCCTCTCTGTTATTCCGGCTCGTTGGTAAGCTTCATTGTACGCATCTTCAGATCTTGCCTTCTTAGTAGATTCCTCTTTCAACTTGTTCTTCAACTCTAAAATCTCTGCCATCATTCGCTCGTTCTCTCCTTCAATGTGAACCAGCTTCTCTTCAACATTATTCAGCCGTTCCTCTCGATCCTGGATCTCGTCGTCCTTCTACGCCATCGAGGTCTGTTGTTCAGCTATTATCTCTTGCAACTCCTCGACGGTGTCTTGAAGTTCCACATTGCGGTCATACACCTCATCGTACATACGGGCATCTATCAAGTTAAATGGAAGCTCTTCCTCCTCATCCTCCTCATCCTCATCCGTCTGTGGCAGCTCAACAGGGTCCTCCTCGTCCGTCTCTATCTCATCATCCACATCAGGTATTCTCTCCTGCTCAACTACTGTGACCAATGGAGTTGTTTCCCGTGGTAGTAGCTGTTCCTAAATAACCTGAATATCTCGAGGCTCCTCATCTCTAGGCATCTGGGATCCTTCCTCCCTAGCCTAACTGGATCCTCCTACATTAGTCTTCCTATCAACCAAATTTTAAGTTTTTAATTACTAATCATCACTACTCGACACTCACGAGCACATAAGTTATAATCACATAAGCACATAAGTGTTTTATTACCTCCTCCTTAAAACTCGATAAGAGTTCATCATCACTATCTTTTCAAAGGTTACTTCCTAAGGATTTTCCCCCACCTAAGGTTCATAACCTAAAGCTTTGATACCAACCTGTGACACCCCCAAATCTAGGTACTTTATTCCCACAAGGTTTGGTGTTCACTTTCCATTCATACATATCTATCTTCCCAAATAAAATAATATTTAAACCATAATCCTCCCTTTAAATAGGGTTACATCATTAAATTCAAAAACATCCCTGGTTTTCTAACCTTTAAACATCATATAAGTGCAGAAATAAAATTATTACATCACATCATTATTTAAAAGTCTATGATCATCACAATACATAAAATTACAAGTCTGCATCACTTTTACATTTTCCCTTTCCTTTGCTAGTTGAAGGCTCATCTACCTTCTCCACTTTAGATGCAATAATAATATTTATGCAAGAGTGAACAAAACAATTGTTCACTGGATATAACAATGAATCAACAGGGGAATAATAATAATAATTGCCAACGAATAGGCTCATCAAAACTGAATAGTACTCTATCAATGATAATCAGAAACTGGAATCCAAAAATATGGAATATATATAACTGAGGGTCATAAGACCATGAACTATGTCCACGATTGCAAGTAATCTTTCAACTTCAACTTTAATGATCGTATAAGACTATAAGGACTCCTCGTACTTAGGGGGATCAGCCCTTCGTACAATGTATTGTGCACAAACATTTCAACGCTAAGCGTAAATTATCCCCTAATAATAATAAGGTTGTTCATCTCAGTATTTAGAGTACAAGTCCGCATCAAAGAAAGTTTGGTTTGAATAAGCTTTCAAGGGTAATTTGAAGTTTAACGAACATCAACTAGAGGACTAGTTGAATCAATAGTGTTTGATAACACAATAGTTGATCAATAATAATATAATATGGAACAATGAATAAGTGTAAGCGAACTAACTATATCTTGAACTAATGCTTAGAAACAACTACAAAGCATAAGTATTGAATGACAATAAACCTTGCTTGAATAAAATTAAGCTAGGACTATGAATTATTGAATATACATTAAGTAATAGCAAGCTGAAAATAAAGCTTGCTCATTATGAGAATGACTTGTGTCAAGTAAATGAACTAAGATAATTCAACATTAGAAATTAGAATTCAAGAAAATTGCATTCATAGTACATGAAGGACAATAAAGAAACTTGTCTAATAATAAACAAGTTAGAATACATCAATAAATATTGGAATTCAAAACTTGTTCGAATAAAGTTTAAGTCATAGCTAACTTGTTCAAATAATGATTAGGAATACAAGAATTCGATTAATGAAAGGTTAAAGTAAGAAACTTACTCAATGTAAACGTAGAGTTAGAAAACTTGCTCAATGTAAAAAGAAAAGTTTAGAAACTTGCCTCAAGCGTAAGCTATAATATTAAACTCACGTTCACCTACACATAGGTTTAAAACCACAATACCTATTAGATATGCTAACATACTACAACATGTACATTTTTAGCTAAACTTATCATTTTAGCACAAGTCTTATGCTACAATTCACATTTCAGAATTACCAAGTGTTAACATCACAACACTTAACTAACCTTCATTGTATAAACTAAGTTATAACATAACACGTTCATGACTTATAATCATTTTTACAACTTTGAATTTACAAACCACATAACACGACTCTGTTTTACCATGTTGTTACATGGTTCTCACATTAACCTAACATTAAGCTAAGTTACATTGAACGACCAAAGTCTGCAGAATTAGCAGACTTCACTGCTCGAGATCGGGCACCGGCCAATTGCCTTGCGCCATCTTTTACTCTGGCTATCATGGCGCCATGGCATGATCGCTTTCTTGGCGCTAAGGTCATGTGTGCATATTCATGTATGCAATTCGATTTTGCGAGAACATGGTTACGACACTTTTCTTAGACCAACTAACACGAATTTCACCCACTAAACAGTAAAATTAACACAAACAATTGATATAAAACTATTACAAACATGTTTCATAACACATTCAAACAATTACCACAATTTAACAACAACTTAAGCTAATTTAATTTCTCAAATTCCATATTTTCATATGAAAACTCCATTTTTGACATCTCTTGCGAAAATCATCACTGTAATCTCTATACTTGGCCAAATTACTTCGTTCAAATTACGTTATGCTTGTTTCTTAATGAACTAGCATTATCAAGCCTCAATTCACAGTTTAACATACCAATTGGCCACTAAAATTGATACTTTTCATGAATCATATGAAAAATACATATACTGTCAAAAAAATTCTACTGTTATCCGAAATTAACATGCAATTCTCGTTTAAGCACAATCTCTAATCATCATAAACTCATATAATCACAAGTAACCCATTGTATAGCAACAATTCAACAAATTTGAAATTCACAGAATATATAAAAATTTGCCGTAACCTCATATATATATATATATATATATATATATATATATATATATAATATGGAGATTATGGAAATACCTTTTTGTTGCTTTAAAATCCTTGCTAATTGCAGATAAATCTTTCTCAAATTCTCTCAAGCTCTAACAGGTTTCTCTCTGAACTCTCTTCTCAGTTCTCTCAGGCTTTGCACACTAGAATGCGTATAGTAAACAAAAGCTAAGCCAATTAACAGAAGGCTTGTTCTAAAACTGATAAACCCTTAATAATATTACTAATTGCAATTTCAGTTACTAACTAACGTATATAATATAAATATATTATATTTATTATTTTAATTTATTTTATTTAAATTCAAAAATAAAAATAATCCAAAAGCCATAAGGCTTTGTTTGGTAAAACCCTTTAAATTTTAAAGAATTAATTTATTTAAGCCTTGTTTGCAAAAAGTAAATTAAACTCCTTTAATTTATTTTAATAAACAATTTAGTTTATAATTTATAATTACATCCTATTTATTTGGATTTCCATATCCAACATTAACCCATTAAATTAATCACATACCATATTTTAATTAAATATACCATTTTAGCAAATATCATAAAATTATAATTTTATTATAACTTTATTTAATAATTTAATATACCATTTTAAATTATTAATTATATTACAAATCTCTAAATTATAATTTAATTTAAAGATACTATTCACTGGGTACTATTCACCCATAATAAGCCGAAAAATTAATCAAATTATTTTTGATACAATATTATGATTTTAAAGCATCATATGACAATTTGATAATAATCTTATTCATTTATTAATAAAAAGTATTAATGAATTATTAAAGGCTTTTAATTATCTACATGATGTTGATTTTATAATATCATTGATAAACCCATAATGTTACAAATGTTTTAAGCAATGCTTTTAGAATAATGATGATGATCATTCTAATGAGATTCTAAATTAATTTATTAAAGGCTTTTAATTATCTTAAAATAATATGTGATAAACCCATAGTTTTAAGCAATGCTTTTAGAATAATGATGATGATGAATCAATGAGATTACTAAATTGGGGATTAAAGTGAATAGTGAATGGATAGATTGGTACATACGTTGCTTGCTCATTCGATGAGGATGATTGATCTCATGATCATTTGTGTGGAGACACTAAAGCAAGTATGTAGGTGCTTATTAGAGAATAAGTTCATCGAACGCGTGGCTCGCTAAGGAATACCTAATGGAGTTTTATTTGCTCGTCAATAGGAATTCTCAGAGTGATAGTAGTACAAGTAATCCTTGGACTTGAGATCATCATAGTATCTTGTGTATGATGAGTTATACTTTGACTTATTCCTTAAGACCCTTAGGGTATATCAAAGGGTATGCTTGGGTATAATAAGTTGTACATGGAGATAATGTATGATCAATAAAGAATCTACCACTTCTAATAAAAGAAGAGAAATGTCCTATGTGATTCGATAAATGACAACCCAAAGAGTCCTTGGTTAAGGCGTAATGAAATTAGAAAGGAGTTTCTAATTTGCATTATTTGGAGTCAGTGCATTTAAGAATCGAAATACATATAATTAAATAAAATAAGACTTGACAAAGAATTCCATGCCTTATATTTAATCGGGACATCAGTATGGTGGAAGGATTGAATTGTATTTTAAGAACTATTTACTCAAAGGTTCTTTAATGATTAATGTTGAAATCTATATTATCCGGAAAGTCGTTGATCGCTAGGAGGCTTATCCCTATCAGAATAAATATTATTTATTTAAATAAATTAATTGTTTAATTTATTTATTTAAATAAGATTAGAATTGTTCTAATTGATTTATTCACAACCTGGTTTAATATGGAGAACCTAAAGGGTCACACCATAAAAGGAAGAATAATTATTTAAGAAGTTAATGGCATAATCGTAATAATATAGTTAAGTATATTTAATTTAATCTATGGTGATAGAATAAATTAAATAGCTTAATATTTATTATTTAATATTTTAGAAATATTAAATATAAATTAATAAGAGGAGTCTTATTAATATTATTACAATTATTATTATTTTAATTTCTAAAAGAGTTTAGGAATTAATTTAATATAAGTACTCTCATTTATTCCTAATTGGATTAGGAAGGAAAATTAGTTAAAGGAGTTTAATTAATTATCCCTAATAAGATTAGGGAGCTTAATTAATTAAAAGAATTTAATTAATTAAATAAAACCCAATTCCTTAATTGTTAAGATGGGTTGCCCACATCTATTAATAAGAGGAGTCTTATTATGGGTGAGGGGTTGTTGAATTTTTTTCAACATACGCATATAATTCCAATTGTTGGGAGAGTACACCCTTTCTATAGAGATAGAAAAACTAGGTTTAGCCAACCACCTTTTCTTGAATCATTATTATTCCTTGGTGGATCACCCTCAGAGGCCAAACATATGGGTGGCTAACGTTGATCAAAGGAAGGAACCAAACCCCGGTGGATTCAAGATTGAACGCTAAAGGATTTGGAGGTGAACTTGTACCGAGGAAGCTCGATCTTCAAGGGTATGATTTTATTCTTTATCTTTTCGCTTAATTAATAATTGTGCATAAAGGATGATCCGTATATGGTTTGTAAAATTTTAAACTCGATTTTACACGCTTCCGCTTTTTATTCAATTTGATTGCACCCATGAATATTACAAACCTAACAGTGGCATCAGAGCCAAACCTTTATGCAAATTATTAATTGTTTTATTAGATATGTATATTGATATGTGTTTAGAACAATTTAATTGGGCATAATTTTATTATATAAAATTTATTAAATAAAAAAAAAAAACCGTGAATTAATTTTTTTTTTTTTCCTTTTGCGCTGGATTTTTTTTTATTAAGGAAGGAAACGAAAGTGGAAGTGGGTCACGTGATAAAAAAAAAATAAAAAAATCAAAGGGTTTTAAATGTCATGATTCATTTATTGAATGAAAAAGCAACGTGAAGTTTATATATATATATATATATATATATATATATATATATATATATATATAACTATATTATGCTATTATTATATATTATATATACGGATTCTTGATTATATATTATTATATATATATATATATATATAGTTATATATATATATATATATATTCTTAATTATTATATAATTAAAATAAAAGTTTATTTTAATTTTAAAATAAAAGGTTTATTTTAATATTAAAATAAAAAGTTTTATTTTAATAATTTTATAATTAAAATAAAAAGTTTATTTTAATTTTAAAATTAGAATTTCATGCTAACTAATTAGAGTTGGAATTGAATTCCATAATAACTAATTGGAGTTGAAATTGGATTTTATTTTTCTAAAATAAAGGAGTTTATTTGTGAATAGGAAGTAAATCCATCTTTCCTTAAATAAAGGAGTTTGTTTAGATATGAAATAAGATTTCATATTATTCAAAATAAAAGAGTTTATTTGTGAATAGGAAAGAGAATCCTAATTTCCTTAAATAAAGGAGTTTATTTAAATATGAAATAAGATTTCATATTATTCAAAATAAAGGAGTTTATTTGTGAATAGGAAAGTTAATCCGTGTTTCCTTTAATAATTTTTTTTACATGGAATTCGATTCCATAATTAATTAAAATAAAAGAGTTTATTTTAATTAAAGATTTTTTTTTACATGAATTGGTTTCCATAATTAATTAAAATAAAGGAGTTTATTTTGATTAAATTTTTTTGATTAAAATAAAATAGTTTATTTTATTCAAAATTAGATAAATTAAAATAAAATAGTTTTATTTTGATTTAAATTTGGATTAAAATAAAGGAGTTTATTTTGATTCAAAAATAGATTTTATACTAACTAAATTTGCCCATTAAATGATATCATATATATATATATTAAATGTTTATTATTCATAGGATGAATGTTATTTATCGATGCATATGATGATGTGTATGATAATAAATGGGATTGATTATGGACTATCGACCAATGCGATTGGATTTTATTTTAGTTGGATGCATGAATGTATGGGTTTTATTAAATGGGAATTCTGCAGACTGCCTCTTCTCTAATTTTTCTTAATGTAAATTCTATCTCCTCCTATGTATTTCCCTCGATCACGATCAAGGTTTCTATTTATTTTAAATAGTTTTGTAATAGGAATAGTTAGAATTAATTTTGAAAAATTGGAGATCAAGGAACAAGGAGCGCTTGAAGACCCATTTGTAATGGAGCCCAAGTTTAAATGTAATAGTTATATTTAAATATTATTTCTCGCACCCCTGGGGAGTTTGACCTTTTGGTTCACTTGGTGGCTCTAGTGAACCAAACTAGAATAAAAGTCCATAATCAATCCGTGTAGAATATAGTATTCTATATGTGCATGCTTATATATATATATATTATATATTATGCAAACATGCTTCGCATGTTCATTAATACGACGCGTATTTATATATATATGTGCAATGTATGCGCTAAACAAGATGAGATAAATTAACAAACAAACCCCTCATTTTTTATATTAAGTCCTAAGCGCTCAAAGATATTTGGAATATCGAACGTCGCTTTCTAGCATGATAAAATTAATAGAGTATTAAATATTTAATATGAGTTTGTTGTGTCACCACAAGGCAAGTATTAAGTATTTAAGATGTTAATTTATCACATTTGATGCTTATAAAGA
The DNA here is from genome assembly GCA_020205615.1 of Panax quinquefolius. NCBI lineage: Eukaryota > Viridiplantae > Streptophyta > Magnoliopsida > Apiales > Araliaceae > Panax > Panax quinquefolius. The sequence continues at coordinate 109,519 of JAINUW010000323.1, forward strand.
AAATTGAACAATATTGTTTTGTTGTGTCACCACAAGGATGATATTTTTCTTTTTGAATATATGGAGTGCTAGGTTGGACTTAACTTGGATAATTTTGATTCGGATGTGCCACCACTGATCAAAATAATCTAAGAGGCAAAAGAAAAGGAGTCAGATAGTTGATGTAATTGACAAAAGTTGTCTACCTATTTATTTATATATAGTTTGTTGTGTCACCACAAGGCTATATACATTTGAAATGGGATCCTTATTCTCACTAGCAAATCTTTAATTAGATTTTTGCTTAACTATATAAGTGAGGGTAATATAGTTTGAAGAAAATAGTGGGAGATACCAATTTAAAACAAGACCTAATTTATTTTGGTAATTAATAAAAGAATGTATGTTAAAATGTTGTTAATTATAAATTCATTTACGTGCAATTTTACAATGTCTAAAAATTACTATCATCGCGAAGCATATTATATGCTAAATTAACCGTAATCAATTAAACGGATTGGTTAAGGAATTTGAGAATAGTTCTCATGGTGAAAAGCTATCTTATGTCCTTAATACGCCTATCCTCGCAATGGTTGCGCATAATGCCTCCGAGGAAGAGATTGCTACTTTTAGAAAGTGGCAAGATGATGCACATTGGCTCAACGCATCATGCTCAGATCCATGAGTAACAAGCTTCACACAAGATGAAACTATGGATACTTCTACTATATTCCCGCACATCAAGTAGTTGATGGTGAGGAAAGTAGGACTGATAGATATCGATATCTAAGGAGCTCTTTTCCGATCTAGAATGACCAATGGCACTATAAGACATGATATAAAAGTTCTTAACATAATCAATTTGATTGATCAATTAGGACAACGAGGTTTTGTCATGGATGGAGAGTTGAGCCAAGATTTGATCTTGCACTCACTCCCGGACTCCTTTCATTAATTGTTGTGAATTTTTCATATGAACAAGCTAGATATCACCTCACCGATTTGCTTAACATATTGAAAAATGTTGAGAGTCACTTTCCAACCAAGAAAGACCAAGTCTTCATCGGTAGGGGCCAAAGGATCTTCCAAAAGAAGAACGATTCAAAGAAGGTAAATAGAAAGGCATAAACAAAGGATAATAAGAACAAAATCGACACGGATAAGAAAGGAGTTTGCTTCCACCGCTATAAGTCCCGACACCGGAAAGAAATCTCATGAGAAGCATCTTGCAGAGGCTAACCAAAGAAGCTTAGTGAAGTTTTGATTACAATATACAATTTTGTTCATGATTGAAATAAATTTTTCTTTAAGTCAAGGTTCTACTTGGGTATTGGATACCGACTTTGGTTATCATAAATATAGATTTATGAAAGGACCAAATAAGTAGAAAGCTAAACAAATATAAGTAATCCTATGTGTGAAAAATGAAGCAAAGGTCACTTCATTAGCTATAGAAACTTATAGTTTAGCAATGCCTACTAGCAAATCTATTAAGTCAATAAGTTGTTATTGTATTCCATTCTTGTTAAAAATATTATTTCCATTTTATTGTTGGACAATGAAATTTTGGTATTATAATTAAGAACAATTGTTGTTCTATTTATATAATAATAATGTTTTGTATAGAATCGAATATTACTTAATGGATTTTATATACTGACTTACGGAAAAAATTATTTTGTAAATTGAACAAACTAGTATAAGAAAAGGAGATGATCATTCAAAGAGTTGAATGTATGTATTTGTTGAATACAAGTGTGAATTATTTGAAAGGTTCAAAAGAATTGTAAATGAAACAAATTGGCAAAGTATTAAGATTCTTTGATTAGATCAAGGAATAAATACTTGTGCAATAAGTTTCTAGATCATCTCAAATGGTTTTTTCATAATGGACACATCCCGATACGCAATAATTGATTGATGTATCCGAATGAAAAATCGTACTTGTTGGACATGGTGCGGTCCATAATGATTTTACCGACATTCCAATATCCTTCAGGATAATGTCCTAGAAATGGTCTGACATATCTATTTAAAAGGTAACCTCAAAATCCAAGCCCCAAGACTCCATAAAAGTTATGGACAAGGAGGATTCCTAATCTTAAGTATGTTAAGATAAGGGTTGTCCAACTTATGTGAAAAGGTTTCAAAGGATAAGTTTGGGACAAGATTTGACAAGTGCTTGATTTGTGGGACATCCTAAAATAAGTTTAGGGTATATGTTCTATAATCCTACTTAGCAAAAGGTGTTTATTATAAACACGCTACCTTCTAAGATAAAGGTGTTTATCATTAAAAGGGCTAGAAGGAGGATAATAGATCTTGAAGAGTTCAAGAACCACAAAATACTATAAGTCAAATAAGAGGAACCTCGTAGATGTAATTCTATTATACCACAAATCAATCAGAATCTAGAATAAGCATCAAGATACTTGGGAGGTATGGATTCATCATAGATGATGATGATGAGGTACATCATAGAAGATGATGATCCGATTATATACGATGAGGTAAGTGTTGTGTACACTCGAGAAATGGATTGAAGCAAGTTTTCAAATATGAAACATTCTGCTTTGATGAGGCAATCAAAAGAGTTTGATTATATCAAAATAAGAATGAACCTAGTGTGTACAAAAGGGTCAAGTGGGAGCATTGTGACATTCCTAGTATTATATGTTGATATACTACGGATAAGGAATGACATATTAATGCTACAATCAAGAAAGATAAAGTTGTCTAAACATTCCTCCATGAATGATTTGGGAAGAGTATCTTAATTGGGGATATAAATCTATATAGATAGATTTAAAAGGATGCTCAACTTAACCCAAGGAACGATATTCATTTGATGCTAAAGTCGTTTAGCATGGCAAACTCCAAGAGATGTCTCATGTCGATGAGCTATGGAGTGTATCTCTTAATAGTCCCCACAGACTCTCGAAAAAGAGAGGTCGCATGAGTGACAATCATGTATGCAATGAAATGTACGAGACCGATGTCGATCACCATATTATGGAGAAGTTCACTATGAGTCGTTGAAAACATCTTAAAGTGCTTAACCCGGCACTAAGGATGTGATCATATTCATGGTGGGTCTAAATTAAAACTAGAGGGCTTAATGCACTCAAGTTTTTTTATGCACCAAGATGATGTAAAAATCCACTTTAAGGTAAAGCGTTATCTTGAACAGTGGTGCGTTGAATTCGAAAGGTTCCAAACAAAGAAAGAGTTGTTGGTTTAGTGATAAAGACAAAGTATATAGCTATAAATGAAGTCGCAAGTTGATTGTTTGGATTAAAAGTTCATTACGTAACTAGAATAGTTCCTAAGTCTCATCTTGGATCTAAACATGTGTTGTGGCACTTTCATTTGATTATTAGAATCATTGAAAGATGGGAAATCACTATAGAGATAGTGGACTCTCAAGAACAACATTACATATCCATTAACTAAAGCTTATCCAACAAACAGGATAATCGCCACTTAGAGAAGAAGAGTATAAGATACCATGACGATCGGCTTTAGTGCAAGTGGGAGATTGAAAGTAGTATGCACACAAGCCAATCATGTTTGATGATAAAGCATATACTTTGTAACAATCTTATTCATTTATTAATAAAAAGTATTAATTTATTAAAGGCTTTTAATTATCTACATGATGTCTATTTTATAATATGTGATAAACCCATAGTTTTAAGCAATGCTTTTAGAATAATGATGATGATCATTCTAATGAGATCTAAATTTTAGAAAGCTTAAAACTAAAATAGTTCCCAATCATTGGATTACTAAATTGGGGATTAGTGAATCCTGGATAGATTGGTACATACGCTGCTTGCTCATTCGATGAGGATGATTGATCTCATGATCATTTGTGTGGAGACACTAAAGCAAGTATGTAGGTGCTTATTAGAGAATAAGTTCATCGAACGTGGCTCGCTAAGGAATACCTAATGGAGTTTTATTTCGCTCGTCAATAGGAATTCTCAGAGTGATAGTAGACAAGTAATCATTGGACTTGAGATCATCATAGTATCTTGTGTATGATGAGTTATACTTTGACTTATTCCTTAAGACCCTTAGGTATATCAAAGGGTATGCTTGGGTATAATAAGTTGTATATGGAGATAATGTATGATCAATAAAGAATCTACCACTTTAATAAAAGAAGAGAAATGTCCTATGTGATTCGATAAATGACAACCCAAAGAGTCCTTGGTTAAAGCGTAATGAAATTAGAAAGGAGTTTCTAATTTGCATTATTTGAGTCAGTATACATTTAAGAATCGAAATACATATAATTAAATAAAATAAGACTTTGACAAGAATTCCATGTCTTATATTTAATTGGGACATCAGATGGTGGAAGGATTGAATTGTATTTAAGAACTATTTACTCAAAGGTTCTTTAATGATTAATGTTGAAATCTATATTATCCGGAAAGTCGTTGATCGCAGGGAGGCTTATCCCTATTGTAGAATAAATATTATTTATTTAAATAAATTAATTGTTTAATTTATTTATTTAAATAAGATTAGAATTGTTCTAATTGATTTATTCACAACCCGGTTTAATATGGAGAACCTAAAGGGTCACACACCATAAAAGGAAGAATAATTATTTAAGAAGTTAATGGCATAATCGTAATAATATAGTTAAGTATATTTAATTTAATCTATGGTGATAGAATAAATTAAATAGCTTAATATTTATTATTTAATATTTTAGAAATATTAAATATAAATTAATAAGAGGAGTCTTATTAATATTATTACAATTATTATTATTTTAATTTCTAAAAGAGTTTAGGAATTAATTTAATATAAGTACTCTCATTTATTCCTAATTGGATTAGGAAGGAAAATTAGTTAAAGGAGTTTAATTAATTATCCCTAATAAGATTAGGGAGCTTAATTAATTAAAAGAATTTAATTAATTAAATAAAACCCAATTCCTTAATTGTTAAGATGGGTTGCCCACATCTATTAATAAGAGGAGTCTTATTATGGGTGAGGGGTTGTTGACTTTTTTCAAATATAATATATAATTCCAATTGTTGGGAGAGTACACCTTTTCTATAGAGATAGAAAAACTAGGGTTTAGCCAACCACCCATTTTCTTGAATCATTATTATTCCTTGGTGGATCACCCCAGAGGCCAAACATATGGGTGGCTAACGTTGATCAAAGGAAGGAACAAAACCGGTGGATTCAAGATTGAACGAAAAAGGATTTGGAGGTGAACTTGTACCGAGGAAGCTCGATCTTCAAGGGTATGATTTTATTCTTTATCTTTTCGCTTAATTAATAATTGTGCATAAAGGATGATCCGTATATATGGTTTGTAAAAAATTTTAAACTCGATTTTACACGCTTCGCACTTTTTATTCAATTTGATTGCACCATGAATATTACAAACCTAACAAAACCAAAATAGGTATACATCACCAATCTTGGGTCGCCAAATACATGGTATTGAATACAAATACAAACTTAATTATACAACATACGAAATGAGAGTTTTTTACACGAATATTATCTTGTAGACAATATCCAAACTCAAATGGAGTCCTCATTACATTTATTGTCACACTATTTTATAGAATAGTGAGGACTACTATAACACCATCTCGGACCATCACTCCATTCCTCGACTAGTTTCGGCTACGTTCTCATTTCCTGAAGAGAACAATGGAAGTAAAAGGGTGAGCTCAACTAGCTCAGTAAGAAATATTATGCGTAAGATAATGCGGAATAAGTTATCATTAGCCTTCAACAATGTTAAAATGATAGAATATAATAGACAACAAGTTTAACTGCAGCGGAACAAGCAATCCATTAGAAGAGTCAAATAGAGCATGATATCTACTATCTTCTATGATTTAAAAAGTTTATCATTAACTTTATCGCTGGGACTCAACTTAATAAATAAATCACATCATCGAATCATCCCTGCACTACGGGCCAATGATATTCATTAGTATCACGTCCATAAATTATTCCTGTACTACGGGCCAAGAATATTCATGTAATCATCAATGGTCATGATCATACCGAATTATCCCTGATTATAATCATACCAATCAACAGTCCATCTATGCACGTAAGCCAAAGATGACTTTCATCATAATATAAGCATGAGGATGATGATAATGATATAAGAATTCAATTAAATGAAAGCAAAGGATAAATTTTTAAAGATTTATAATTTAGTTTATCCAGAATTTAATAATGTCCAAATTGTCAACATGATACTGCTTTGTGGAGTAAAATTCAAGAATAATATCCATGTATCAAAAATAATTTGTACATAAAAGAAATAAATTTTTCGGTGAATAGTACCCCGTGAATAATACTTCGGGATTAGTATCCCGTGAATAGTACCCTGAGATGAAAAGTACCCCGAATACCCGAGTGAATATTATTTGAGTGAATAGTAACCCGTGAATAGTAACTTGTGAATAGTACCCCGATATGAAAAGTGCCCCGAATACCCGAGTGAATAATATTCTAGTGAATAGTAATCGGGTGAATAGTAACCCGTAAATAGCACCCTGGGTGAAAATATTGATATTTAATAAGAAAGTTCAGATCAATATTTCAATGAAACGACACTGGATGAAGCGCAAAACTCAAGGATATTCTACTAATTTCAAGGATTATAGAAGCAATACTTACCATAGTAAGTTTAGATTTAAGAATATGAAAAGAAATAACATAAGAAACTGCAAATGGATTTTCACCTGTCATACGGTACATAATCTGCGTAGACAGGTTATTCTGACATATTAAAGGATGAATACGAAAAATAGTATTCCTTATGAATACGAAAGAAATAATACCCCTTACCTTAGAAGAAAATTTGGATAATCTAATAAAAGAAGTAGCAAAATACTCTTCTTCTTGCTCTCTATAGTTTCTCTCTCTATAGTGTCTCTTGTGAATCTCAGTGAATTGGTGAGAATGAAAGAAGAATTAAGCTTCTATTTATAGGAGAATGGACTAAATTGTAACTGATTTATGAACGGTCCAGATTGATTTACTATTAGAACTAACGGTTCATATTGATTACTATTTAAACCATAACCGACGGTCCAGATTGGTTTACTTTTAAAACCACCACCGACAGTCCAGATTGATTTACTTTTAAAACCACCACCGACGGTCCAGATTGATTTACTATTAAAACCACCACCGATGGTCCAAATTGATTTACTATTAAAACCACCATCAATGGTTTAGATTGATTTACTATTACAACCACCATCAATGGTCCAAATTGATTAACTATTAAAACCACCATCAATGGTCCAGATTGGTTATCTATTAAAACTACCATCGACGGTCCATAAAATTAGTAAATCTTCCCATGGAATACTAAGTCAAACTTACAACAAATGCCTCATAACAATCCCTATATTTATATCAAAAATTGAATAAATATTTACCACAAATTATTTATCTTTAATAAACACATTTTTAATTGATTAATAATTATTCATCATTAATATTATAACTCACAATATTTAACAACCAGATCATTCCCAGGAAAGAAGAGGCTTTCCAATAAGGATTTCTCCCTATTAGCGTGCAATTAGGTGACCAAACCTCTCATCGACAGAAATTTCTAGACATCGTCAATATTGCAAATAATAATATGAATAACTTTGTCATATCAATTATTGATTTAATAATATAAAATATTAATACTATGACAATAATTGAATCAATTATATGAGAGATATTATGCAGCAATTACTATAGCAATAATTGAGTATAACTGAGTGACTTCTCACGTAAGCATCAATAATCAATACCGAGTGCTACTATGCAACCATACGTATTACTGTACTTTTACCACCGGGTAGTTCAACAGTTTAACGGTAAAATTTTTGTCGTTATTTTTATAAAAAGTTAATTCTATCATTTTCTAACTTTGACAATACTTCCGTTGTGGGATCCACTAATGATTATGCCGTCGTACGAATATTCCATGTTAAAACGAATATTCCTAGACCAATCGAATATTCTCCGACACAACGAATATTTTATATCAACTTGCTTACTTTGAAAAATTTTCAAATATTACCCACAACTATATTATTATATCATATCCACACCATAATATTCAAAAATATTTTTCGAGAAAAAGTATTCTTTATTCATAAAAGTTGGGGTCTTACAACCTCCCCTTATGGAATTTCGTCCTCGAAATTAGGGTACGTACCTGATATGTCGAAGAGGTGAGGATACCTTGATTTTATTTCAGATTCTAACTCCCAGGTCATTTCCTCTACATTGTGGTTTCTCCACAAAACTTTGACTTGAGGTATAACCTTGGAGCGGAGAATATGATCCTTCTTATCCAAGATTTTAACAGGTACCTCTTCATACGTTAAATCTTCCGCTATTTCGTCCAGTTCTAATTTAATAATGTGGTTTGTGTCTTTCACATATTTACGTAACATAGATATGTGAAAAACGTTATGAACACGAGAATACTTAGCGGTAAGGCGAGTCTATAGGCCACAGTTCCTACTCGATCAAGGATTATAAATGGGCCAATGAATCGAGGATTGAGCTTTTCTCTTTTTCCAAATCTCGTAACTCCTTTCCATGGAGCAAAACGTAACAACACATGATCTCCAATATTGAATTCCACGTCCTTTCGATGAAGATCAGCATAACTCTTTTGTTGATCTTGTGAGGTTTTTATATGTTTTCGGATCGTTTGAATCTTTTCCGTAGTCATACGTACCAAATCTGGTCCCAACAACGTTCCTTCACCCACCTCATCCCAGCATACTGGAGAACGACACTTTCTTCCATACAACGCCTTAAATAGAGCCCTGCCAATACTTGCTTGATAATTGTTATTTTAGGAAAACTCCACCAATGGTAAGAACTTGTCACAACTTCCTTTGAAGTCAAGGACACAAAGTCTTAATAAATCCTTAAGAGTTTGAATAGTCATCTCAGACTGCCCGTCCGTTTGAGGATGATATGCCCAACTGAATCGTAAATATGTGCCCATAGCTTTTTGCAAACTAACCCAAAATCGTGAAGTGAATCTTGGGTCTCAATTAGAAACTATGGATACTGGCATACCATGCAATCTTACAATCTCATTTATGTATATACGAGCAAGAAGTTCAAGTGTATAAGTTTCTCGTATCGATAAAAAATGAGCAGATTTGGTCAATCTATCAACAATGACCCAAATCGCATCTATGCCTTGAGAAACCTTGGGAAGACTAGTAACGAAATCCATGGTAATGTGCTCCCACTTCTATTCGGGAATTTCAAGTGGTTGCAATGGACCTTTTGGCACTTGATGCTCCGCCTTGAATCGTTGACAAGTTAGACACTTTGAGATAAACTCCGCTATCTCTCTCTTCATATTGCTCCACCAAAATATATGTCAAAGATCATGATACATTTTGGTACTCCTAGGATGGATATCAAATGGTGTGTTGTGCGCTTCCATCATGATTTTATACTTCAAGTCAGAATCGTAAGGAACACAAAGTCTGGAGTTGACTCGAAGTATTCCTTCTTCATCGATTCTTGCTTCCGGAATAACACCTTCTTGCACTTTCTTCCTCATACACATCAGCTCCAGGTCTGTAGCTTGAGTAGCTTTAACTTTATCGATTAAAGTCAGTTCTACTCGTATATTTGCCATCATCATATTGGTCCATGGAGTCTTTAACTCTATCTCCATCCTTTGTAAGTCATACAAAATGGGCCTTTGCGTTGACAATATCGCACTCATACCCACATATGATCTTCTACTTAATGCGTCAGCTACCACGTTCAATTTTTCAGGATGGTATTGAATGGTATGATAGTAATCTTTCAATAGCTCAAGCCATCGTCGTTACCGCATATTGAGTTCCTTTTGAGTGAAGAAATATTTGAGGCTTTTACGATCCGTATAGATCTCCACCTTCTCTCCATACAGGTAATGCCTCCAAATCTTAAGTGCAAAAACAACAGCTGCCAACTCTAGATCATGAGTAGGATAATTCCTTTCATATTCTTTGAGTTATCGTGAGGCATAGGCTATGAATTTCCCATGTTGCATGAGAACACATCCTAAACCTTTGCCTGGAGCATCATCATTAGATGACAAATCCTCCGAACCGAGATGGTATTGTCGTAATAGTCTTTGAAATGAGTCTCTCTTGAGTTCTTGAAAACTCTTCTCACAATCCTCGCCTCCAATCGAATTTTGTATCTTTTTCGAAAGTTACCGAAAGTTAATGGAGTAGCAATTCGAGAAAAACCTTCTACGAATCTCCGATAATAACCAGCTAAGCCGAGAAAGCTACGTACTTCGGTCACTGACTTAGGTTGTTCCCAGCTTTGAATTTCTTTAATCTTTGCCGGGTCAACAGATATTCCATGATTTGATATTACGTGCCCAAGGAATGCTACTTCCTCATGCCAGAACTCACATTTCTTCAACTTGGCATATAACTTGTTCTCACGAAGTTTTTGGAGTATCAGCCTCAAGTGTTGCTCATGATCTTCATAGCTTTTGGAGTAAATAAGGATGTCATCAATAAAGACGACCACAAAATAATCCAAATATTCCTTGAATACTCGATTCATCATATCCATGAAGGCAGCAGGAGCATTAGTCAATCCAAATGATATGACTAGAAATTCGTAATGCCCGTACTGAGTTCTGAAAGCAGTCTTTGGGATGTCATCAGTTTTAATCTTTAACTGATGATATCCGGAATGAAGATCGATCTTTGAAAAGAATTGGCGCCTTATAACTGGTCAAACAGGTCATCAATACAAGGTAACGGGTACCTATTTTTTATGGTGACATGATTCAACTCCCGATAATCAATACAAAGTCGCATACTTCCATCTTTCTTCTTCACGAATAATAGAACAAGAGCACCCCAAGGAGACGTATTAGGATGAATGAAACCGATGTCTAACAATTCCTCGTAGGGTCTTTAACTCCCGAAGTTCAATAGAGCCATTCGATATGGGGCTTTGGAAATGGGTTTTGTCTTCGGATTCAAGGTCGATACAAAATTCAATTTCACGCTCTGGGGGTAGGCTAGGAAGTTCTTCAGGGAATACGTCAGGGAATTTATTAACAATAAAAATATCATTCATGACTGACGTATTTTTTTTTAAATTCGTGACATGAGCTAAGAAAGCTTGACATCCATTTTTCAATAAATGAATAGCTTTATGGCTTGAGATGACAGTGATTGACTTTAATGGTTTGGTTGCTTGAATTCGCATAATAGGTTGGTTAGGAATATGAAAGCTAACAACCTTACAAAAATAATCAATTTTAGCATGATGAGTAGTCAACCAATCAATTCCTAAAAGCACATCGAATGCAAGTATTTTTAAAGAGATAAGATCAACAGGTAACGTGCGGTTACCAATTTGAATCAAACAAGACTTATAAACAGTGGATGTAATGAAGATTTCTCCCAACGGAGTTTTAATAGATAAATAAAAGTCTAATTTCTCCGGAGTTAAATTTAAACATTGAGTGCAAGTAGGAGAAATAAAAGAATGGGTAGAACCGATATCAAATAAAGTATAGAATTAGCTATAGTTTATGATTAGCTTACCCGTGATCAACTCGTTCGGATTCCTCGCTTTTTGGGAGGTTACGACAAATGCTCTCCCTTGAACTACCAGTTTTTTCTTGTCTGGGACGGCCTTTGATGCCTCCATCCCAGCTGGACTTGAATTTTATGCACGATAAAATCAGGCTAGGTGAACTTTTTTTCCATAATTGTAACATGCTTTGGACTGCTGCGTACAGTTTGGACTGATATGTCCCTCCCCTCCGCATTTGTAACATACGACCGGTGGTTGTTCTTCTTCCTTAACAACAGGTGCTGGTGCTGACGTCTTTCCATCATTATTGAATCTCCTCTTCTTGAAATTTCCACTTCTATTATCTTGTCCATGATTACCACCGAAGTGGTTACCATTTCCGGCATGTTGATTCCCTCCACGTTTGTTATCACCGCTTCGATGACTGCTACCACTAGTATTATGGACTTGTCGGCTGCTCTCTCTTGGTTGGGTTGACTCATTATCGCGCTCCAATAACTGAGCCCTATTTACAACATCTTAATACAAACACAGTTTGTGAGAAATGAGGTATTGACGTATTTCGGGTCTCAAACCTCGTAGAAACATTCGCGTCATTCTTTCCTCATTATCAACCAAATGGGATGCGAACCGGGACAACTCGACAAACTTAGCCTCGTACTGCGACATGATCATATTATTTTGCTCCAACTTGATAAAATCCACCTCCTTCATGTGATGAATACTTTCGGGAAAGTACTTGTCGTTGAACAGTTATTGGAACTTTTCCCAAGACATTTTGAGTGCGGTAGGCTGAGTACGTTTTAATGATTCCCACAAGTAATTTGCCTCTCCTCTCAAAATGAAGGTGGCAAAGGGAACCTTTTGCTCTTCAGAGCATCCCAAGACATCAAATATCTTGGTGATCTGCTTTATCCACGTCTCCGCCTTAAGTGGTTTTGGCTCTCCCAAAAACTCTGGTGGTTCCAGCTCCTTGAACTGCTTAGTAGTGACCATCCGAGAGTTTCCAGTGTTTCCACCTGCATTTTGAACAGGAGCCGCTCTCACCTGATGTTCCATAAATTGCATAAAGCCTCTGAACATCCCATCATTCATCATTTGATCGGTGTTGTTGTTTACCTGAGGATTATTGTCTTCCTGTTGCATATTATCCTGGATATTGATTGTTGGTGACTCAATGGTCTCATGTGCTTCATTGCTTATCTCGATATTTTCAAATGCCATTTTCAAACACTGCCACAAAACAAGGGTTAATTGACATGCCACATATTATCCCTATATTATGACCGACCAATTAAATACCAAATAAACTTAGGTAGGTCATACTAGCGAAGGAATTCCTCATCTCTCCCCTCCTAGTTCTTGTCTCATATCTCAGCCAGGGATCATATCCCTAAGCTTTGATACCAACTGTGATGCCCCCAAAATAGGTATACATCACCCATCTTGGGTCGCCAAATACATGGTACTGAATACAAATACAAACTTAATTATACAACATGAGCTGAGAGTTTTTACACGAATATTATCTTCTAGACAATATCCAAACTCAAATGGAGTCCTCATTACATTTATTGTCACACTATTTTATAGAATAATGAGGACTACTAAAACAACCATCTCAGACCATCACTTAAAGATGATCAGCTTATAGTACTCTGAGTTGTACAACACTAGGTGATCAGCCTATAGTACTCTTAAAGATGACCCTGAGTAATTTAAACACTTGCAGCAGACCAATCTCAGATATAACCCTGAGCAACATCTGCTTTATCAGCCGAAACTGGAGATAACCCCGGTGAGGGGCAAAATCGTCATCTTGCCACCTCAATCCCCAACGTGCCGTCTCAAAATTTCATACATACATTTCTACACAACAATGTCCCACAAGAGCCGAGGAGTGAAAGTAGTATGCACACAAGCCAATCATGTTTGATGATAAAGCATATACTTTGTAACAATCTTATTCATTTATTAATAAAAAGTATTAATTTATTAAAGGCTTTTAATTATCTACATGATGCTGTTTTATAATATGTGATAAACCCATAGTTTTAAGCAATGCTTTTAAAATAATGATGATGATTATTCTAATGAGATCTAAATTCTTAGAAAGCTTAAAACTAAAATAGTTCCCAATCATTGGATTACTAAATTAGGGATTAGTGAATCCGGATAGATTGGTACATACGTTGCTTGCTCATTGGATGAGGATGATTGATCTCATGATCATTTGTGTGGAGACACTAAAGCAAGTATGTAGGTGCTTATTTAGAATGAGTTCCTTCGAAGCATTGGCTCGCTAAGGAATACCTAATGGAGTTTTACTTGCCTGTCAATAGGAATTCCTGTAGTGATAGTAGTACAAGTGATCCTTGGACTTGAGATCATCATAGTATCTTGTGTATGATGAGTTATACTTTGACTTATTCCTTAAGACCCTTAGGGTATATCAAAGGGTATGCTTGGGTATAATAAGTTGTACATGGAGATAATGTATGATCAATAAAGAATCTACCACTTTTATTAAAAGAAGAGAAATGTCTATGTGATTCGATAAATGACAACCCAAGAGTCCTTGGTTAAGGCGAATGAAATTAGAAAGGAGTTTCTAATTTGCATTATTTGAGTTAATGCATTTAAGAGTCGAAATACATATAATTAAATAAAATAAGACTTGTGTAATTCCATGTCTTATATTTAATTGGGACATTGTATGGTGGAAGGATTGAATTATACGGTAACTATTTACTCAAAGGTTCTTTTATGATTAATGTTGAAATCTATATTATACGGAAAGTCGTTGATCGCTAGGAGGCTTATCCCTATTGTAGAATAAATATTATTTATTTAAATAAATTAATTGTTTAATTTATTTATTTAAATAAGATTAGAATTGTTCTAATTGATTTATTCACAACCTAGGTTTAATATGGAGAACCTAAAGGGTCACACCATAAAAGGAAGAATAAATATTTAAGAAGTTAATGGCATAATCGTAATAATATGTTATGTATATTTAATTTAATCTATGGTGATAGAATAAATTAAATAGCTTAATATTTATTATTTAATATTTTAGAAATATTAAATATAAATTAATAAGAGAGTCTTATTAATATTATTACAATTATTATTATTATTTTAATTTCTAAAAGAGTTTTGGAATTAATTTAATATAAGTACTTTCATTTATTCCTAATTGGATTAGGAAGGAAAATTAGTTAAAGGAGTTTAATTAATTATCCCTAATAAGATTAGGGAGCCCTTTAATTAAAAGGGTTTAATTAAATAATACCTTATTTAAAATAGGGTTACTTGATATCTTTATAAGAGGAGTCTTATATCAGATATTATGACGAGGTTATAATTCCAATGGTTGGAGAGTACGCTCCTTTTCTATAGAGATAGAAAAAAAAAATAGGGTTTAGCCAACCACCCATCTTCTTAAATCCTTCTTCTTCCTTGGTGGATCACCTCTAGAGGCCAAACACTTGGGTGGCTAACGTTGATCAAAGGAAGGAACCAAACCCGGTGGATTCAAGTTTAACGCGAAAAGAATTGGAGGTGAACTTGTACCTGAGGAAGCTCGGATCTTCAAGGGTATGATTCTTGTTCCTTTCTTTTTTGTTTAATTAATAATTGCGCATAAAGGATGATCCGGGTATATGGTTTGTAAAATTTTAAACTCTGATTTTTACACGTTTCCGCTTATTTTTGCAATTTGATTGCGTTCTTGAATATTACAAACCTAACAGTGGCATCAGAGCCAAACCTTTATGCAAATTATTAATTGTTCAAATTGATATGTATAGTGATATTTGTTTTGAATAATTTAATTGGGCATAATTTTATTGTATATAAAAAAAAAAATTAAAAAAATCGGTAATCCTGAATTATTTTTTTCTCTTTCGCTGGATTCATGATTACCTATACCACCCAAGTTTTCGTCTGCAGCTTGAATCATTAATATTAACGTGAATCTTGTACGGTTAATATTATATTTATATATATTTTCATGTGATCCGTTAAGGAGTTAAAGGAGGGTATTCACGTGGTTAGTATTGCTAGTGAAGTATGTTAGCATGTTATCATGCATTAATGCTTCGAGAGCTAATCATAACAGTTAATATTATATATATATATATATATATATATATGATATATGATAGTTTGCAATTATTTACCGGGTGATTCATGTGAAGTATATTAAAATTGATTCTCCTGCAGTTTCACGGAAATATATAATATATATATATAGATATATTTAATGTATATATATATATATATATTAATATATATATATATATTATTCTTAATTATTTTATAATTAAAATAAAATATTTATTTTAATATTAAAATAAAAAATTTATTTTAATTTTAAGATAAAAGTTTATTTTAATTTTAAAATTAAATTTCATGCTAACTAATTAGAGTTGGAATTGGATTTCATGATAACTAATTGGAGTTGAAATTGAATTTTATCTTTCCCTAAATAAAGGAGTTTATTTAGATATGAAATAAGATTTCATATTATTCAAAATAAAAGAGTTTATTTGTGAATAGGAAAAAGAATTAGTCTTTACTTAAATAAAGGAGTTTATTTAGATATGGAATAAGATTTCATATTATTCAAAATAAAGAAGTTTATTTGTGAATTGAAAAGAAAATCCGTTTCCTTTAATAAAAGGTTTTTTTTTTTACATGGAATTGGATTCCATAATTAATTAAAATAAAGGAGTTTATTTTGATTAAAGATTTTGATTAAAATAAAATAGTTTATTTTATTCAAAATTGAATAAATTAAAATAAAATAGTTTTATTTTGATTTAAACTTAGATTAAAATAAAGGAGTTTATTTTGATTCAAAATTAGATTTTATACTAACTAAATTTGCCCATTAAATGATATCAATATATATATTAAATGTTTATTATTCATGAGATGAATGTTATTTATTGATGCATATGATGATGTGTATGATAATAAATGGGATTGATTATGGACTATTGACCAATGTGATTGGATTTTATTTTAGTTGGATGCATGAATGTATGAGTTTTATTAAATGGGGTCTGCGTACCTCGTCTTCTCTAATTTTTCTTAATGTAAATTCTATCTCTCTCCTATGTACTTCCCTTGACTGCTGATCAAGGTTTCTATTTATTTTAAATAGTTTTGTAATAGGAATAGTTAGAATTATTTTGAAGAATTGGAGATCAAGGGACAAGAAGTGCATGAAGATCTGTTTGTAATGGAGCCCGGGTTTAAATGTAATAGTTATATTTAAATATTAATTCTTGGACCCCTAGGGTTTGACCTTTTGGTTCACTTGGTGGCTCTAGTGAACCAAACTAGAATAAAAGTCCATAATCAACCCGGGTAGAATATAGTATTCTATATGTGCATGCTTATACTATATATATTATATATTATGCAAACATGCTTCGCATGTTCATTAATATGACGCGTATTTATATATATATATGTGCATGCGCGCTAAACAAGATGAGACATTTTAATAACAAACCCCTCAAATTTTTATATTAAGTCCTAAGCGTTCAAAGATATTTGGGATATCGAACGTCGCCTTCTAGCATGATAAAATTAATAGAGTATTAAATATTTAATATGAGTTTGTTGTGTCACCACAAGGCAAGTATTAAGTATTTAAGATGTTAATTTATCACATTTGATGCTTATAAAGAAAATTTAACAATATTGTTTTGTTGTGTCACCACAAGGATGATATTTTTCTTTTTTGAATATATGGAGTGCTAGGTTGGACTTAACTTGGATAATTTTGATTCGGATGTGCCACCACTTGATCAAAATAATCTAAGAGGCAAAATACAAGGAGTTGTATAGTTGATGTAATTGACAAAAGTTGTCTACCTATTTATTTATATATAGTTTGTTGTGTCACCACAAGGCTATATACATTTGAAATGGGATCCTTATTCTCACTAGCAGATCTTTAATTAGATTTTGTCGAACTATATATATTGAGGGTAATATAGTTTGAAGAAAATAGTGGGAGATACCAATTTAAAACAAGACCTAATTTATTTTGGTAATTAATAAAAGAATGTATGTTAAAATGTTGTTAATTACATATTCATTTACAGATTTTTACAATGTCTAAATTACTATCACTGCGAAACATATTAGATGTTATTTAACCGGACCGTATTAAACGGATTGGTTAAGGAATTTGAGAATAGTTCTCATGGCTGAAAAGTTATCTCATGTCCTTAATACGTCTATCCCTGCAATGGTTGCAGACAATGCCTCTGAGGAAGACATTGCTACTTTTAGAAAGTGGCATGATGATGCACAGTTGGCTCAATGCATCATGCTCGCATCTATGAGTAACGAGTTTCAGCGTCAGCATGAAACTATGGATGCTTCTACTATATTCCTGCACATCAAGTAGTTGATGGTGAGGAAAGTAGGACTGATAGATATCAGATATCTAAGGAGCTCTTCCGATCTAGAATGACCGATGACACTACAAGATGCGGATAAAAGTCCTTAACATTATCAATTTGATTGATCAATTAGGACAACGAGTTTTGTCATGGATGGAGAGTTGAGCCAAGATTTGATCTTGCACTCACTCCCGGACTCCTTTCACAATTGTTGTGAATTTTTCATATGAACAAGCTAGATATCAGCCTCGCTGATTTGCTTAACATATTGAAAAATGTTGAGAGTCACTTTTCAACCAAGAAAGATCAAGTCTTACTGGTAGGGTCCAAAGGATCTTCTAAAAAGAAGAACGATTCAAAGAAGGTAAATAGAAAGGCATAAACAAAGGATAATAAGAAAAAAAGCGATACGGATAGCAAAGGAGCTTGCTTCCACCGCAATAAGCCCGGACTTTGGAAAGAAAGCGCAAGAAGCATCTTACAGGAGGCTAACCAAAGAAGCTTAGTGAAATTTTGGTTACAAATACAAATTTGTTCATGATTTAAAATAATTTTTTCTTTAAGTCGAGGTTCTACTTGGGTATTGGATACTGAGCTTTGGTTATCATAAATATAGATTTATGAAAGGACCAAGCGAAGTAGAAAGATAAATAAATATAAGTAATCCTATGTATGGGAAATGTAACAAAGGTTGCCATATTAGCCATAGAAACTTATAGTTTAGCAATGCATCTGGCAAATCTATTAAGTCGATAAGTTGTTATTGTATTCAGTTCTTGTTAAAATATTATTTCCATTTTATTGTTGGACAATGAAATCTTTGGTATTATAATTAAGAACAATTGTTGTTCTATTTATAATAATAATATTTTGTATAGAAGGCGGAATATTACTTAATAAAATACTTGACTTACATGAAAATAATTTTGCATATTAAATAAATTAGTATAAGAAAAGGAGATGATCATTCAAAGAGTTGAATGCGTGTATTTGCTAAAATATAAGTGTGAATTATTTGAAAGGTTCAAAGAATTCTGAAGTGAAACAAATTGGCAATGTATTAAGATTCTTTGATTAGATCAAGGAATAAATACTTGTGCAATAAGTTTCGGATCATCTCAAATGGTTTTCTCATAATGGACACATCCCGATACATAATAATTGATTGATGTATAAATGAAAAAAATCGTACCTTGTTGGACATGGTGCGGTCCATAATGATTTTACCGACATTCCAAAGTATCCTTCAGGGTCATGTCCTAGAAATGGTCGTGCATATCTACGGAAAAGGTAACCTCAAAATCCCATTTCAAGACTCCATAAAAGTTATGGACAGGGAGGATTCCTAATCTTAAGTTTGTTAAGATAAGGGGTTCCAACTTATGTGAAAAGGTTTCAAAAGGATAAGCTTGGGACAAGATTTGACAAGTGTCGATTTGTGGGACATCCTAAAGTAAGTTTAGGGTATATGTTCTATAATTCTACTTAGCAAAAGGTGTTTGTTGTAAAACACGCTACCTTCTAAGATAAAGGTGTTTATCATTGAAAGGGCTAGTGGGAGGATAATAGATCTTGAAGAGTTCAAGAACCACAAAATACTATAAGTCAAATAAGAGGAACCTGTAGATAGACCTATTATACCACAACTGAATCGTAAATCTGGAATAGTACCGAAGATACCTGGGAGGTATGGATTCATCATAGATGATGATGATGAGATACACATCATAGAAGATGATGATCCAGTTACATACGATGAGGTAAGTGTTGTAGACACTCAGAGAAATGGATTGAAACAAGTTTCTCAAATATGGAACATTCGTTTTGATGAGGCAATCAAAAGAGTTTGATTTTATCAAAAATAAGAATGAACCTAGTGTGTACAAAAGGGTCAGTGGGAGCATCAAGGCATTCCTAGTACTATATGTTGATATACTACGGATAAGGAATGACATACCAATGCTACAATCAGTAAAGATAAAGTTGTCTAAACATTCCTCCGTGAATGATTTGGAAGAGTATCTTAATTGGGGATTCGGTATAGTCATGACCATTGATAATTTGATGAAAATCCTTGACCGCAGGATACGGGGATGATTAGATGTGGTAGTTTATTTATTAAAATTCGAGTCTCGTGATAAAAATTGATGAAAACCTTTAAAACCTAAAAGATAGTAGACTTTATTCTCTACTTGACTCTTTTAATAGATTGTTTATTCCAACGTCATTAAACCGGTTGTCTATTGTATTTTATCGGTTTAACATCATGAAGGCTAATGATAATTTATTCTCGCATTATCTTAGTCATAATATTTCTTCTTTCGGGCTAGTTGAGCTCACCTTTCTTTCACCTTTATTCTCTCGTGAAATGAGAACATATTTGGGACTTAGTCGGGGAACGTAAGTAATGGTCCAGAGGATAGCATTAGTAGTCCTCACTATTACGTGAAATAGTGTGATAATAGTTGTAATGAGGACTCCTTTGAGTTTGTATAATATCTAGTAGACAAAATTTGTATTCAAACTCACGGTTTATGTCGTATTGCATACCACTACGCTTATATTAGTAAGTTGTATTTGAATTTATGTACCATGTAAGTGGCGACCCAAGATGGGTGACGTATACTTAATTTTGGGGGCGTCACGGTTGGTATCGAGCCATAAGTGTGAAGAGCCCCGAGCCCTCATTGGTGACTTCTGTTGATGGGGAAATGCAAGCGCGGACTCTCCGTAGGGGGACGCCGCCTCTTCGGGTGGCAAGTCGACAGTACCAATGTGAGGTCTTGACACAAGTTGGTGTCCGAGTTAGTTACGGTTGGTATCGAGCTTAGGATATGATCCCCGCTAAGATGTGAGAATAGTACTAGGAGGAGGAGAGGCGGGGAATTCCTTCGCTAGTATGACCTACCTAAGTTTATTTGGTATTTGATTGGTCGATCAGAGTATAGTGATAATATGTTGCATGTTAATTAACCCTTGTTTTGTGATGTTTGTATTTAGATGTTGTGAATAGGGCTCCGGTTATTGGAGCGCGATAATGAGTCATTTCAACCAAAAGGTAACGACCAACAACACGATAATAATCATCCTACGTGATAACGACCATTGAACAATGATGACCATCGTGGGAGAAATTATCATGCCAAGAATGGTAACCACTTCGGTGGTAATCATGGCCAAGATAATAGAAGTGGAAATTTCAAGAAGAGAAGGTCATTTAGCTCGATTTTGTCGTGCACCAAAGTCAAGTCCAGCTGGGACGGTGGCACCAAAGGCGGATACGGATAAAACAAAGTCGGTGGTTTCAGGAAGAGCGTTTTTCGTGACTTCTCAAAAAGTGGGTAACCCGAACGAAGTTAGCACGGGTTAGTTAATTATAAATAATTGCGAAGTCTATACCTTATTAGATACCGGTTCTACCCATTCTTTTATCTCTTTTGCTTGCGTTCAACGTTTAAATTTGACTCCGGAGAAATTAGACTTTGATTTATCTATTGAAACTTCGTTGGGAGAAACCTTCGTTACCTCCACTGTTTATTAATCTTGTTGTTTCAAGTAAACACTTTCACGTTACCTGTCGATCTTATCTCTTTGAAAATACTTGCCTTTGAGGTAATTTTTGAAAACGATTGATTAACTACTCATTATTCTTTTTGTAAGGTTGTTAGCTTTCATATTCCTAACCAACTGTTATCTAATTCAAAGTAACCAAATCCTAAAGTTAATCTTTGTTATATCAAGTCATAAGTAAAGAGCCCGATCCTTTCGTTGTTGACTTCCTTGTGTGGAATGCAAAAGCCGGACTTTCTCGTAGGCGGCGACGCCATGATGAAGATGGCAAGTTTATAGGTATCATTGTGAGGTGCTTTATCTAGGTTAAGGATAGAAGTCACGATTCAGTATCAATGTGACGTACTATCCAAGTCTTGGATGAGAGTAATGATTTTGAATGATATTTCTATCATTAATAAATTTCTTGACGTATTCTTGAAGATTTCTAGCCTACCCTAGAGCGTGAAATCGAATTTTGTATTGACCCCAAAGATAAAAAACCCATTTCTTAAACCCTCAAATATTTCTTCAACTAAATGAGCAATTTACGTGGTTTATGATGAAAGTCATAATAAAAGCATTGGAATAATGAAAATCATGGGTATATGAAGTATTAGTAAGTTTTATGATGAGTTATGTTGGTTGGTATGTGAAAACATGAAAGTTTCTTAGAAATCACAAAGAGTTGAAAATCGATTTTGGTGAAAACGTAACATGAAATTCAATTGATCATATCTCCTATTATATTTTGAATTTTTGAGTATGGTTAAGTTCTAGAGTTAGATCTATGAGTTACCTAACTAATCCAAGTGGAATTACTGGAAAAGGTGTTGTAGATTTTGTGTGGACTGATTTTAGCAAATGAGGCCAAAGCTGTAAATTTCGAAAATGCTACTGCCCCGAAACTTTAAGGGACTGTTTCGGCCACTTAAATTATGAGAAAAATTCTGGCCTTTTGGGACATGAAAGTATATGGTATAAAGTACCTCCTGTCCAAAAATGAGCTCATTCTGACTTAAAATGAGCAAGTTATGACTATTTCAATATTTAGGTTTTTCCGACGAAAAATGATATAACCGGAGTTCTATAACTCCGATGACCATGAAATTTAAACTGGAAGCTCACGTTAACATGTGTAAGGTCCTGCCCAGATTTGGGAATTTTTGGAATTAAACTTGAGGTAGCTAATTTCTTAAGGAATTAAATGGAAATTGATTTTTAAAAAATAGTAAATGAATTTTAAAAATTCCGAGAAAAATATATTTTCATTATGGGACTATATTATGCTAAATCCCAGAAAAGAAATATTTTTGGGGCTGATTTGGTATTTTTCATGAAAATAGTTTAGTTACGAACATATGAGTTAAATATGTTATGTGAAGTAACAAAGTTGAAAATAGGATTTTATGGCTAGAGAATCCTATATAGAGTATATGCATATTTTTTGATGAGGGATTTGATAATTGGTGATGATATTTTATGAGTATGACATTTTTGAATGATTAAATGCATTATATGGTAAAGCGTAAACAATTAAGATAAATTGTTTATAAATTTAAGAAGTGATTAAAATATTGTTATAATATTAATGATATTAGATTATGAGATTATTAAGTGATTGATAACATGGGGATATTCTTGAATCTGGATAAATTATATTATAAATGTTTAATATTTATTCTTTATCTCATTTGATTGATTCTTTATATCATTATCCTTATGCTTATATTATGTTGAAAGTCATACGTGGCACGTAGTGCATAGATGGACTTGGTATGATTATGACCGAGGATTGTTAGGTATAATCATAATCAGTAATTGAAAACACAATTATCTTTGGCCGTAGTGCATGGATAATTTGTGGTCGTGATATTAATGAATACACAATTATCTTTGTAGTAGTAGTGCATGGATAATTTGTGGTCGTGATACTAATGAATACACAATTATCTTTGGTAGTAGTGCATGGATAATTTGTGGTCGTGATACTAATGAATACACAATTATCTTTGGTAGTAGTGCATGGATAATTTGTGGTCGTGATACTTAATGAATACACAATTATCTTTGGTAGTAGTGCATGGATAATTTGTGGTCGTGATACTAATGAATACACGATTATCTTTGGTAGTAGTGCATGGATAATTTGTGGTCGTGATACTAATGAATACACGATTATCTTTGGCCGTAGTGCATGGATAATTTGTGGTCGTGATACTAATGAATACACGATTATCTTTCGTAGTAGTGCATGGATAATTTGTGGTCGGATACTTAATGAATACACGATTATCTTTAGTAGTAGTGCATGGATAATTCGTGGTCGTGATACTTAATGAATACACAATTATCTTTGGTAGTAGTGCATGGATAATTTGTGGTCGTGATACTAATGAATACACGATTATCTTTGGCCGTAGTGCATGGATAATTTGTGGTCGTGATACTAATGAATACACACGATTATCTTTGGCCGTAGTGCATGGATAATTTGTGGTCGTGATACTAATGAATACACGATTATCTTTGGTAGTAGTGCATGGATAATTTGTGGTCGTGATATTAATGAATACACGATTATCTTTAGTAGTAGTGCATGGATAATTCGTGGTCGTGATACTAATGAATATCCTTGGCACGTAGTGCGTGGATAATTCGATGATGTGGATTAATTATTGAATGAGTCTCAAAGAATGAAATATTAATTCATGGATGTGGTAAAAGTCATCTTTGGTAGTAGTGCATTGATAGACTTGGTATGATTATGACCACGGATTATTCGGTATAATCATGATCAGATTGAAAACACGAATATCCTTGGCCGAAGAGTGCATGGATAATTCGTGGTCGTGATACTATTAAGTGAGTTTCAAAGATTATTGGTTTTCTGATTGTATATCTTTGGCAGAAAGTGCAAAGATGAATTGTTAATGAATATCTTTGGAACGGATTGCAAAAATGAATTTAATGTTTTCAATGATAAAGGTATTCAAGGTATCTTCACCTATTTATCATACAGTATCGTACCCTAATTTCGAGGGCTTAAATTCCATAAGGAGGGGAGATTGTGAGACCCCAGATTTTATCAATAAAGATTTAAATTTTGTCGAAATAATTTTTAATATTATGGTGTGAATTTGAGATAATATTATAGTTGTGGGTAATATTTATAAATTTTGCAAAGTATGCAAGAGGTTATATTATATTCGATTGGTCGGGAATATTTGGTTTAGCAGGAATATTAAATGACAACTACTCAATCATTGGTGGACCCCACAATGTAATTATTATTGTCGATCGAGAAAACGACAAAAATATTTTATTGAAATAACGACGAAAGTTTTACTGTTGATCTTGTTGAACTACTCAGTAGTAAAAGTACGATGAATATGTGGTTGCATAGTAAGCACACCAGTATTGATTATCGATGCTTATGTGAGAAGTCTCTCGGTTTGATTCCATTATTGTCGATTAATAATATGAATTATTATAGCGATAATGACGTTTTGTTTAATTCATATTATTAACGTAATAAAAGCGAAACATCTTTTTATATAAAACAGAATACTTTATTAAAGTTATTCTATAAATAGAATATATTATATTTTATTATGCATAGTGTTGCATAGTGTTTTGCATAGTGTTTTGAATAGTGTTTGCATAGTAAAATGTTTTTATATAAATAGAATATATGATATTTTATTTAAAAGATTTTGCTTTAAATATGGACCGTCAGATTAAAGTAAATCAATCTGGACCGTTCATGGATTAATTACTATGCATTCTATTTTCCTATAAATAGAAGTTCATTCCTTCATTATTTTCTTACTAATTCACTGAAACTCTAGAGAGAGAAATTATAGAGAGAAACTATAGAGAGAAAATCTATAGAGAGAAAGAAGAAGAGTATACGGTACTTCACTACTTTGATATCCAAAGTGTCTTTTTACGGTAAGGGATATTATTTGTTGTGCAATCTGTAAGGGGTGTTATTCTTTCTTCTTGAAGAGAACTTACATTATTCCATTCACTATTATTTTGTTGGAATAACTTTGTAAAAGTGACATACCCTATACATAAATATGATATATCGGCATATCCTATACTTGGTGAAATCCTTATGTTATTCCATTCTTATTTATTACATTGGAATAACTTTTGTATACGCTGATTTTACCTATACTTGGTGACATTCTTCTATTATTACATTTGGAACATCACATGTCGTGTGTTTTACACGGACTGGTTCCGATTTTATTATTACGTTGGAACATCCATGCATGTGTGTTTTACAGGACTGGTTCCGCTTTTTATTATTACATTGGAACATCACATGCATGTTTTTTAACAGGACTCGGTTAAAATCTTTATCATTCTCGTTGGAATATCCTATCATGTGTTTTACAGGATCGGTTTCATCTTTATTATTACTGTTGGAACATCCCGCTCGGTGAATTTCACGACACGTTCCGTTATTATTATTCATTGAATAACTAACACATGCATCTAAATACCGCATGCATGGTGATTTCTTTTGTTATTCCATTCTTTATTATACCGGTTGGTTAAAACTTTGACTTCTATACTCCATGAAATTAGTAGAATATCCTTGATATTTGCGTTTCATCCAAATATCTTTTCATGGAAATATTCTTCCGATCATTCTTGAATTTTACTCTCTGAAAAAAGATCATGTTGACAATTTGGACGTTAATAATTCATGGATTAAATAATTCTTGAACTTGTTTTATTGAATTATTATGTCATTGTCATCATCCTCATGTTATATTATGTTATCTTTGGCTTACGTGCATAGATGAACTTAGTATGATTATGACCGAGGATCATTCGGTATAATCATGACTTGATATAAATGATGTGACAAAAGTCCTCGATGGTTTGTAATGCAAATGATGGATAGTTTTTGGTATGATTATGACCGGGGTGATTCGGTATAGTCATGACCATTGATAATTTGATGAAAATCCTCGTGAGTGGTACGGGGATGATTAGATGTGGTGGTTTATTTATTAAAGCGAGTCTCAATGATAAAAATTGATGAAAACCTTTTAAAACCTAAAAGATAGTAGACTTTATTCTCTACTTGACTCTTTTAATAGATTGTTTATTCCAACCGTTAAACTGGTTGTCTATTGTATTTTATCGGTTTAACATTGTTGAAGGCTAATGATAATTTATTCGCATTATCTTAGTCATAATATTTCTTCTTGGGCTAGTTGAGCTCACCTTTCTTTCATTTTGTTCTCTTGTGAAATGAGAACATATTTGGGATGAAGTCGGGGAGCGAAGTAATGGTCCAGAGGATAGCATTAGTAGTCCTCACTATTACGTGAAATAGTGTGATAATAGTCGTAATGAGGACTCCTTTTGAGTTTGTATAATATCTAGTAGACAAAATTTGTATTCAAACTCACAGTTTTTATGTCGTATTGTATTACCTATGCTTATATTAGTAAGTTGTATTTGAATTTATGTACCATGTAAGTGGCGACCCAAGATGGGTGACGTATACTTAATTTTGGGGGCGTCATACTCATACTCTTCTTCTCTAAGTGACGACTATCCTGCTGTTGGATAAGCTTTAGTTAATGGATATGTAATGTTGTTCATGAGAGTCCACTATCTCTATAGTGATTTCCCATCTTTCAATGATTCTAATAATCAAATGAAAGTGCCACAACACATGTTTAGATCCAAGATGAGACTTAGGAACTATTCCTAGTTACGCAATGAACTTTTAATCCAAACAATCAACTTGCGACTTCATTTATAGCTATATACTTTGTCTTTATCACTAAACCAAAGCAACTCTTTCTTCATTTGGAACCTTTCCAATTCATCGCACCACCATTCAAGATAACGCTTTACCTTAAAGTGGATTTTTACGTCATCTTAGTCATGTCTGAAAAACTTGAGTCTGTTAAGCCCTCTAGTTTTAATTTAGACCCACCATATATGCTCACATCCTTAGTGCCGGTTAAGAACTTTAAGATGTTTTTCACTGACTCATAGTGAACTTCTCCAGAATATGACTGATCAACATCAGGTCTCGTATATTTCATTGCATACATGATAGTCACTCATGCGATCTCTCTTCTTTGGAGTCTATGGGGACTATTAAGAGAAATACACTCTATAGCTCATCGACATGAGACATCTCTTGGAGTTTGCCATGCTAAACAACTTTAGCATCAAATGAATATACGTTCCTTGGGTTAAGTCGCGAGCATCCTTTTAAATCTATCTATATAGATTTTATCCCCAATTAAGATACTCTTCCAAATCATTCGTGGAGGAATTTTTAGAAAACTTTATCTTTTCTGATTGTAGCATTGATAAGTTATTCCTCATCCGTAGTATATCAACATATAGTACTAGGAATGTCACGATGCTCCCACTGACCCTTTTGTACACATTAGAAGTCATACATCATTGCATGTAACTCTGGATCATCATCTTCTATGATGCGTACCTCATCATCATCATCTATGATGAATCCATACCTCCTAGGTATCTCTTGGTACTATTCCGCATTTACGATCTGGTTGTGGTACAATAGGTCTACATCTACTGTGTTCCTCTTATTTGACTTATAGTGTTTTGTGGTTCTTGAACTTTTCAAGATCTATTATCCTCCCACTAGCCCTTCAATGATAAACGCCTTTATCTTAGAAAGCGCGTGTTTCATAACAAACACCTTTTGCTAAGTAGAATTATAGAACATATACCCTAAACTTACTTTAGGATGTCCCACAAATCGACACTTGTCAAATCTTGTCCCAAGCTTATCCTTTTGAAACCTTTTCACATAAGTTGGAACCCCTTATCTTAACAAACTTAAGATTAGGAATCCTCCCTGTCCATAACTTTTATGGAGTCTTGGGGCCGGATTTAGAGATTACCTTTTCGTAGATATGCAGCCATTTCTAGGACATGATCCTAGAAGGATACTGGAATGTCGGTAAAATAATTATGGACCGTACCATGTCCAACAAGGTACGATTTTTCCTTTCAGATACATCAATCAATTATTATGTTTCAAGAGGCGTCCATTATGAGAAAACCATTTGAGATGATCTAGAAACTTATTGCACAAGTATTTATTCCTTGATCCGATCAAAGAATTCTAATACTTTATCAATTTATTTCTCTTCTGAATTCTTTGAACCTTTCAAATAATTCATACTTGTATTTCAGCAAATACACACATTCAACTCTTTGAATGATCATCTCCTTTTCTTATACTAATTTGTTCAATATGCAAAATTATTTTCATGTAAGTCAAGTATATACAAAATTTATTAAGTAATATTCCATTCTATACAAAACATTATTATTATAAATAGAACAACAATTGTTCTTAATTATAATACCAAAAATTTTATTGTCCAACAATAAAATGGAAATAATATTTTAACAAGAACCGGAATACAATAACAACTTATTGACTTAATAGATTTGCCAGTAGGCATTGCTAAACTATAAGTTTCTATGGCTAATGTTGCAACCTTTGCTTCATTTCCCACACATAGGATTACTTATATTTGTTTAACTTTCTACTTGCATTTGGTCCTTCATAAATCTATATTTATGATAACCAAAGCCGGTATCCAATACCCAAGTAGAACATTGACTTAAAGAAAAATTTATTTAAATCATGAACAAAATTGTATTGTAACCGAAACTTCACTAAGCTTCTTTGGTTAGCCTCTGCAAGATGCTTCTCGCAGTTTCTTTCCAATGTCCAGGCTTATTGCAGTGGAAGCAAACTCCTTTGCTATCCATATCAGTTTTGTTTTTATTATCCTTTGTTTATGCCTTTCTATATACCTTCTTTGAATCGTTCTTCTTTTCAGAAGATCATTTGGCCCCTACCAGTAAGACTCGATCTTTCTTGGTTGGAAAGTGACTCTCAACATTTTTCAATATGTTAAGCAAATCAATGAGGTCGCTTATCTAGCTTGTTCATATGAAAATTCACAACAATGTGAAAGGAGTAGGGAGTGAGGCAAGATCAAATCTTGGCTCAACTCTCCATCCATGACAAAACTGTTGTCCTAATTGATCAATCACATTGATTATGTTAAGAACTTTTTGTCTGTACTATAGTGCCATTGGCTATTCTAGATCGGAAGAGCTCCTTAGATATCTAATATCTATCAGTCCTACTTTCCTCACCATCAACTACTTGATGTGCAGGAATATAGTAGGAGTATCCATAGTTTCATCTTGTCAAGCTCGTTACTCATGGATGCGAGCATGGTGTATTGAGCCAACTGTGCATCATCTTGCCACTTTCTAAAAGTAGCAATCTCTTCCTCAGAGGCATTATTCGCAACCATTGAGGATAGGCGATTAAGGACATAAGATAGCTTTTCAGCCATGAGAACTATTCTCAAATTCCTTAACTTATCCGTTTAATTGATTCAAGTTAATTTAACATCTAATATGCTTCGCAGATGATAGTAATTTTAGACATTGTAAAATTCTGTAAATGAATTTGTAATTAACAACATTTTATCATACATTCTTTTATTAATTACCAAAATAAATTAGGTCTTGTTTTAAATTGGTATCTCCCACTATTTTCTTCAAACTATATTACTCTCACTTATATAGTTCGGCAAAATCTAATTAAAGATTTGCTAGTGAGAATAAGGATCCCATTTCAAATGTATATAGCCTTGTGGTGACACAACAAACTATATATAAATAAATAGGTAGACAACTTTTGTCAATTACATCAACTATGCAACTCCTTTTCTTTTGCCTCTTAGATTATTTTGATCAAGTGGTGGCACATCAAGAATCAAAATTATCCGAGTTAAGTCCAACCTAGCACTCCATATATTCAAAAAGAAAAATATCATCCTTGTGGTGACACAACAAAACAATATTGTTCAATTTTCTTTATAAGCATCAAATGTGATAAATTAACATCTTAAATACTTAATACTTGCCTTGTGGTGACACAACAAACTCATATTAAATATTTAATACTCTATTAATTTTATCATGCTAGAATGCGACGTTCGATATTCCAAATATCTTTGAACGCTTAGGACTTAATATAAAAAATTGAGGGGTTTGTTATTAATTTGTCTCATCTTGTTTAGCATTACATATATATATAAAATACGCGTCATATTAATAAACATGCGAAGCATGTTTGCATAATATATAATATATATATAGTATAACATGCACATATAGAATACTATATTCTACCCGGATTGATTATGGACTTTTATTCTAGTTTGGTTCACTAGAGCCACCAAGTGAACCAAAAGGTCAAACCCTAGGGGTGCAAGAAATAATATTTAAATATAACTATTACATTTAAATTCGGGCTCCATTACAAACGGGTCTTCAAGCGCTCCTTGCTCCTTGATCTCCAATTCTTCAAAATTAATTCTAACTATTCCTATTACATAACTATTTTAAAATAAATAGAAACCTTGATCGTGATCGAGGGAAGTACATAGGAGGGGAATAGAATTTACATTAAGAAAAATTAGAGAAAACGAGAATGCATGAGACCCCATTTAATAAAACCCATACATTCATGCATCCAACTAAAATAAAATCCAATCACATTGGTCAATAGTCCATAATCAATCCCATTTATTATCATACACATCACCATATGCATCAATAAATAACATTCATCTCATGAATAATAAACATTTAATATATATATTGATATCATTTAATGGGCAAATTTAGTTAATATAAAATCTATTTTTGAATCAAAATAAACTCCTTTATTTAAATCAAAATTTAAATCAAAATAAAACTATTTTATTTTAATTTATCCTATTTTGAATAAAATAAACTATTTTATTTTAATCAAAATCTTTAATCAAAATAAACTCCTTTATTTTAATTAATTATGGAATCCAATTCCATGTAAAAAAAATCTTTAATTAAAATAAACTCTTTTATTTTAATTAATTATGGAATCCAATTCCATGTAAAAAAAAAAAAATTTATTAAAGGAAACACGGATATTCTTTCCTATTCACAAATAAACTCCTTTATTTTGAATAATATGAAATCTTATTTCATATTTAAATAAACTCTTTTATTTAAGGAAACATGGATTTTCTTTCCTATTCACAAATAAACTCTTTTATTTTGAATAATATGAAATCTATTTCATATCTAAATAAACTCCTTTATTTAAGGAAACATGGATTTACTTCCTATTAACAAATAAACTCCTTTATTTTAGAAAAATAAAATCCAATTTCAACTCCAATTAGTTATTATGGAATCCAATTCCAACTCTAATTAGTTAGCATGAAATTTTAATTTTAAAATTAAAATAAATCTTTTATTTTAATATTAAAATAAACCTTTTATTTTAAGATTAAAATAAACCTTTTATTTTAATTATAAAATTATTAAAATTAAAATAAAACTTTATATTTTAATATTAAAATAAACCTTTTATTTTAAGATTAAAATAAATTTTTATTTTAATTATTAAAATAATTAAGAATATATATATATAACTATTATATATATATATATATATGTATTATAGTATATATATATATAACTATTATATATATACATATATATATAACCGTGCAACTATTCTTATTTTATTTTATTTTTTTTTTAATTCACGTGGCCTGCCTACATCACTATATAGAGAAAGGTGCAGAGAGTACTCATGAGTTAGTAATATATATTATATATATATAGAATCCGCCCCTTTTTTTTTTACAAAATGACCCACGAATTCTTTTTTTTTTTTTTTTTGTTTGTTCACCAAGCACGTGAATCACAAGACTCTTCAGGGGCCACGAAATAATGTTGTACATTCAGGAGCCAAATCATGTCCTCCAAGCCGTGAATTACATGATACTTGCATTAAAGTATATATGATTACTAATATATAACTATTATATATATTAATCATATAAACCAAGCATTAAAAATCATAAAACATTATTCGACCCCTTTTTTTTTTTTTTTAAATTTTATACAATAAAATTATGCCCAATAAAATTGTTCTAAACACATATCAACATACATATCAAATCTGAACAATTAATAATTCGCATAAAGGTTTGGCTCTCGATGCCATTTATTAGGTTTGTAATATTCTGAAACGCAATCAAATTGCAAAAAAAGTGCTGAGCGTGTAAAATCAGAGTTTAAAATTTTTACAAACCATATACCCGGATCATCCTTTATGCACAATTATTAATTAAACGAAAAGATATGAAGAACAAACATACCCTTGAAGATCCGAAGCTTCCTCAAGTACAAGTTCACCTCCAATCCTTTTCGCGTTCGTTCAACTTGAATCCACGGGGTTTTGTTCCTTCCTTTGATCAACGTTAGCCACCCATATGTTTGGCCTCAGAGGTGATCCACCAAGGAAGAATAAAATTCAAGAAGATGGGTGTTATGGCTAACCCTAGTTTTCTATCTCTATAGAAAAGGCATACTCCCAACAACTTGGAATTATTACGTACTTTGTTAAAGTCAACAACCCATACCACCCATAATAAGACTCCTCTTATTTATAGATGTGGGCAACCCACCTTAACAATTAAGGAATTGGGTTTTAATTAATTAATTCTTTTAATTAATTAAGCTCCCTAATCTTATTAGGGATAATTAATTAAACTCCTTTAACTAATTTTCCTTAGAATCCAATTAGGAATAAATGAGAGTACTTATATTAAATTAATTCCTAAACTCTTTTAGAAATTAAAATAATAATAATTGTAATAATATTAATAAGACTCCTCTTATTAATTTATATTTAATATTTCTAAAATATTAAATAATAAATATTAAGCTATTTAATTTATTCTATCACCATAGATTAAATTAAATATACACTATATTATTACGATTATGCCATTTACTTCTTAAATAATTATTCTTCCTTTTATGGTGTGACCCTTTAGGTTCTCCATATTAAGCAGGTTGTGAATAAATCAATTAGAACAATTCTAATCTTATTTAAATAAATAAATTAAATAATTAATTTATTTAAATAAATAATATTTATTCTACAATAGGGATAAGCCTCCTAGCGATCAGCGACTTTCCGGATAATAAAGATTTCAACATTAATCATAAAAGAACCTTTGAGTAAATAGTTACAAATGCAATTCAATCCTTCCACCATACAATGTCACAATTAAATATAAGACATGGAATTCTTGTCAAGTCTTATTTTATTTAATTATATGTATTTCGACTCTTAAATGCACAACTCAAATAATGAAAATTAGAAACTCCTTTCTAATTTCATTACATATTGCCAAGGACTCTTTGGGTTGTCATTTATCGAATCACATAGGACATTTCTCTTCTTTTATTAGAAGTGGTAGATTCTTTATTGATCATACATTATCTCCGTGTACAACTTATTATACCCAAGCATACCCTTTGATATACCCTAAGGGTCTTAAGGAATAAGTCAAAGTATAACTCATCATACACAAGATACTATGATGATCTCAAGTCCAAGGATCACTTGTACTACTATCACTCTGAGAATTCCTATTGATGTGCAAATAAAACTCCATTAGGTATTCCTTAGCGAGCCACATTCGATGAACTTATTCTCTAATAAGCACCTACATACTTGCTTTAGTGTCTCCACACAAATGATCATGAGATCAATCATCCTCATCCAATGAGCAAGCAACGTATGTATGTACCAATCTATCCGGATTTACTAATCCCCAATTTAGTAATCCAATGATTGGGAACTATTTTAGTTTTAAGCTTTCTAAGAATTTAGATCTCATTAGAATGATCATCATCATTATTCTAAAAGCATTGCTTAAAACTATGGGTTTATCACATATTATAAAACAAAGACATCATGTAGATAATTAAAAGCCTTTAATAAATTAATACTTTTATTAATAAATGAATAAGATTGTTACAAAGTATATGCTTTATCATCAAACATGATTGGCTTGTGTGCAAACTACTTTTAGTTTACTCAATTATTGCTACAGTAATTGTTGCATAATATCTCTCGTTATTTGATTCAATTATTGTCATAGTATCATCTCCATAATATTTTATTTTATTAAATCAATAATTGAGAAAACACATTTATTCATATGATTATTTACATTATTGACAATGTCTAGAAAGTTCTGTCGAGGAAAGAGGTTTGGTCACCGAATTGCGCGCCAATAAGGAGAAATCTTTATCAGAAAGCCCCCTCTTACCTGGGAATGATCTGGTTGTGAATATTGTAAGTTATAATATTAATGATGAATAATTGTTGAAATATTAAAAATGTGTTTATTAAAGATAAGTGAATTACAAAAGTTAAAGGGAAATAATGCAAATTTAGAAAACTTTAGGGGTACTAAAGTGTATTAAGTAAATCAATCTAGACCATTGGTTGTAGTTTCAATAGTAAATCAATCTGGACCATTAGTGGTGGTTTTAATAGTAAATCAATCTGGACCATTGGTGGTGGTATCAATAGTAAATCAATCTGGACCATCGATGGTGGTTTTAATATAAATCAATCTGGACCGTCGATGGTGATTTTAGTATTAAATCAATCTGGACCGTCGATGGTGGTTTTAAAAGTAAATCAATCTAGACCGTCGATGGTGGTTCTAAAAGTAAATCAATCTGGACCGTCAGTTGTGGTTTTAATAGTAATCAATATGGACCGTCCGTTCTATTAGTAAATCAATCTTGACCATTCATGAATTAGTTACTATTTAGTCCATTCTCCTATAAATAGAAGCTTAATTCATCTTTCATTCTTACCAATTCACTGAGATTCATAAGAGACACTATAGAGAGAGAAACTATAGAGAGCAAGAAGAAGAGTATTTTGCTACTTCATTATTGCAGTATCCAGCCTTGCACTAAGGTAAATTGTGTTATTTCTTTTGTATTCGTAAGGGGTATTATTTCTTTCGTATTCATAAGGAATACTACTTTTTGTATTCATCCTTTAATATGTCGGAATAACCTGTCTACGCGGATTACGTACCGTATGATAGGTGAAAATCAATTTGCAGTTTCGTATGCTATTTCTTTTCATATTCTTAAATCTAAACTTACTATGGTAAGTATTTCTTTGATAATCCTTGAAATTAATGGAATATCCTTGAGTTTTGCTCTTCATCCATTATCGTTTTATTGAAATATTGATCTGAACTTTCTTATTAAATATCAATATTTTCACCCGGGGTACTATTCACGGGTTATTATTCACTCGGTTACTATTCACTATAATATTATTCACTCGGGTATTTGGGGCACTTTTTATGATGGGGTACTATTCACGAGTTACTATTCACGGGTTACTATTCACCCGATTACTATTCACTTAAATATTATTCACTCGGGTATTTGGGGTCTATTGGGTCAACCAAGGATAATTCTCGAGTTATATGATATCTATCATAACTTAGATTCATGGCCTCCCATGTACGAAGGTTTCCTTGAGCATTTTTCAAAGATTTTAATTTCTAAAACAGTTATTGACTATACTTTTATGTAAAGTACCATTGTAAGGTGTTGTGGTCAAGGCACCATGAGAGTTACATATATTTGTATTAAAACTCACAACTTATGTGTTGTCGTACTCTACACGACAGTTCAACAGTTGTATAAATGAAGTTTGTATTTGATTTCTGTAATGTGATATCTGGCGACTCAGAATGGGTCATGTGGGCCTATTTTGGGGGCGTCACAAATGGTATCAAATCTTAGGAATATGGTCTCTGGTGGAGATCCGGGATTAGAACTAGGAGGGGAGAGACGAATAATATCCTTCACTAGTGTGTGTCCTACCTAAGCTTAATTTTCTTTCCTAAGTTGACAAATTGCGATATGTCAATTAACCTTTGTTTTGAAGATGTATTCTAGAATGATATCTAAAATATAGGAGATGACCAATGGGAAAATCATGATACAGAGAAAATAACCGGGAATGTACAATCCGAAAAGAAAGCAAGGTATTCTCATCTCTTCGAACTACCAGGTACGTAAATTTCGAGGGCGAAATTTCATAAGGAGGGGAGATTGTGAGACCTCGAATTTTATGAAATGAAATTATTCAATTTTCTTATAATTATTATTTTATTTAATAAATGGTTAAATTGATAAAAGGTTAAAGTTAGGGTGATATTTGAAATTTTTTCAAGTAAGCAAGTTGATATAAAATATTCGTTGTGTTAGGGAATATTCGTTTGCTCGAGAAATATTCTTTCGTCGAGGAATATTCATTCGACAACACCATCATTGGTGGACCCCACAATGGAATAACAGTCGGAGTTAGAAAACGACAGAAATAACCTTTTGTAAAAATAACGGCAAAAGTCTTACCGTTAAACTGTTTAAATACCCGGTGGTAAAAAATACAATAATACGCGTGGTTGCATAGTAGCACACGGTATTGATTATTGATGCTTACGTAAGAAGCCACTCAGTTTACTCAATTATTGCTACAGTAATTGTTGCATAGTATCTCACGTTATTTGATTTAATTATTGTCACAGTATCATCTGCATAATATTTTATATTATTAAATCAATAATTGAGAAAACACATTTATTTATATGATTATTTACATTATTGACAATGTCTAGAAAGTTCTGTCGAGGAAAGAGGTTCGGTCACCTAATTACGCGCTAATAAGAAGAAATCTTTATCGGAAAGCCCCCTCTTACCTGTGAATGATCTGGTTGTCAATATTTTAAGTTATAATATTAATGATGAATAATTGTTGAAATATTAAAAATGTGTTTATTAAAGATAAGTGAATTACAAAAGTTAAAGGGGAATAATGCAAACTTGGAAAACTTTAGGAGTACTAAAGTGTATTAAGTAAATCAATCTGGACCATTGGTTATGGTTTCAATAGTAAATCAATCTGGATCATTAGTGGTGGTTTTAATAGTAAATCAATCTGGACCATTGGTGGTGGTATTAATAGTAATCAATCTGGATCGTCGATGGTGGTTTTAATAGTAAATCAATCTGGACCGTCGATGGTGGTTTTAATAGTAAATCAACCTGTATCGTCGATGGTGGTTTTAAAAGTAAATCAATCTGGACCGTCGATGGTGGTTTTAAAAGTAAATCAACCTGGATCGTCGGTTGTGGTTTTAATAGTAATCAATATGGACTGTCCGTTCTAATAGTAAATTAATCTGGACCATTCATGAATTAGTTACTATTTAGTCCATTCTCCTATAAATAGAAGCTTAATTCTTCTTTCATTCTCACCAATTCACTGAGATTCACAAGAGACACTATAGAGAGTAAGAAGAAGAGTATTATGTTACTTCACTATTGTAGTATCCAGCCTTCTACTAAGGTAAGGGGTGTTATTTCTTTTGTATTCGTAAAGGGGTGTTATTTCTTTTGTATTCGTAAGAGGTATTATTTCTTTCGTATTCATAAGGAATACTACTTTTTGTATTCATCCTTTAATATGTCAGAATAACCTGTCTACGCGGATTACGTCATAGTATGGCGGTGAAAATTCATTCTTGATTTAAGTATGTTATTTCTTTTCATATTCTTGAATCTAAACTTACTATGGTAAGTATTGCCTCGATAATCCTTGAAATTAGTGGAATATCCTTGAGTTTTGCGCTCCATCCAATATTATTTTATTGGAATATTGATCTGAACTTTCTTATTAAATATCAATATTTTCACCCGGGGTACTATTCACCTGGTTACTATTCACTATAATATTATTCACTCGGGTATTTGGGGCACTTTTCATGTTGGGGTACTATTCACGAGTTACTATTCACAGGTTACTATTCACCCGATTACTATTCACTTAAATATTATTCAATCGGGTATTTGGGGTCTATTGGGTCAACCAAGGATAATTCTCGAGTCATATGATATCTATCATAACTTAGATGCATGTCCTCCCATGTACAAAGGTTTCCTTGAGCATTTTCCAAAGATTTTAATTTCTAAAACAGTTATTGACTATACGTTTATGTAAAGTACCATTGTAAGGTGTTGTGGTCAAGGCACCATGAGAGTTACATATATTTGTATTAAAACTCACAGCTTATTTGTTGTCGTATTCTGCACGACAGTTCAACAGTTGTATAAATGAAGTTTTTATTTGATTTCTGTAATGTGATATCTGGCGACTCAGAATGGGTTGTATGGACCTATTTTGGGGGCGTCACACTCTTCCTCAACACAAAGAAGAAGAGGTCAACATGATTAGTTGGAGCACTGGACAGAGTTCCAATGTTAACAGTGAATCATCCCAAACCATCAAAGACGGTATTGACAGATGGGATTACGCGAAGTTTTAGTTTGCTATGGGACGAAAGATGAAAGCTCTTTGTAAGCAAGTGGAACAATTGGCAGAACTGGTGATCCATCAGCATCAAGTCTCACGCCAGTTAGTCAGCCAGGAGCATGCATGTCTCCTTCCTTTTGTTATGAATGCTCCATCATCACCTTCAGAAAGCGAAGCACTAGAGGACAAGGTTGCGAAGAGAGCAAGTGCTAAAGCCCGTCGAGATTTTGCCAATAAAAGGGAATTTACATACCTGGGCCAACCTATGGAGGAGATATTTTAGATGCTAATCAATGAAGGAAGAATCACTTCCCTTCAACCTCTAATTAATCCCCGTTCAAGATGGTTCAACTCCGATGGAGTATGTCAATTTCATTCACATTCTCACGGTCACAACACAGAAGAATGTTGGGCACTCCGCCACCTTATTCAAAATTTAATTGACAGCGGTGTCCTGCAGTTGGCAGACGATGACACTGTGATACTCAAGAGTGGGAATACCTGTCCTACCAAATGGAAGGGATTAGTAGCAGTAATATTCGTTGAGGCTGATGAGACTGTCAAGCCATTTCCAATACAAGCAATTCAACTCAAAGGAGATGACAATCCTTTGAAAGTGGATGCACTAGAGCCAATTTCTTTACGCTTCAGACCATAGTATCCTGTTATCAGCCTACACAAAGTCCCATGGAATTATAGAGAAGCTGAAGGATCTACGTCTCATACTACTGCTACAGTGTTGAAGGAAAATCCACTGTATCTTCCTCAGAGGGTGATGAAGCCTACCATAAATGCAAAGGGGAAGATTCCCATGGAGAAGATTGAGAAATTTCTCTGCACTATGGGCCATAATGAAGCCAAGGTGGTTCTAAGCTTAAGAGAAGCTCCACATCAGATCTCAATATTGGACTTGGTTTTCTCTTCCAAGGATCACAGGAAGATCTTGTTGAAGGTTTTAGAAGAATCCTACTTACCAAAATCAGTGGGTGTGGAAAAATTTCAACATTTGGTTGATCACATTTTTAATAACAATGTGATATCCATCACTGATGACGACATACCGCCCAAAGGGACCAGTCATTCTAAGCCATTGTACATCATAGTTTTGTCCTCTGGGTATATGTTAGCTGGAGTTTTGATAGATGGAGGTTCATCTCTGAATATCTGTCCTTATGCCACCTTAGTGAAGATGAATGTCAATCTCAAACGGATCAGAAGTAGCCATACGGTTATCAAAACTTTTGATGGATCCCAACGAAATTCTGTCGGATAGATTGAGTTGCCAATTGAAATTGGTCCAAATATATTCAATGTATCTTTTCATGTCCTCAAGATAGATTCAGGATACAACCTACTATTGGGGAGACCATGAATCCACATGGCTGGAGCCGTCCTTTCTACACTTCATCAACAGCTCAAATACATTGTCAACAATTGCCTAGTCACTGAACAAGGAAACTTACCACTTATCAGCTTCAATTCAGAAGTTGAGCTGACCAATTTTCATACTTTTGAAGTGAGCAACACACAATACCATCCTATTAGAGCACCACTTCCCGTACCCAAGATTTCTGCCGAAGTGATGGCAGCTACCCAAGAAATGATGTCAATGGGTCATTATCCTGGACAAGGACTGGGTAAAAATCAGCAAGGTATTAAGCACCCAATTCAAATGTCCAGTCAAATTGGGACAACCAGACTAGGCTATTCTGCCAGTTCCAGTTATAGGAATCCTCATAAGCATAAGCTGATTCCTCAAGTTTCCGCCACATGGCGATTTTCTCCACCTGCACCTCATGAGCTGATACAGTCTCCCGTAAAGGTGCCAACCAATGTTATGGCTATGCTGTTTCCCAAACCAGTACCATTTAAAGCAAAAGAGGTCCTGATTCCTAATCCCGAAGTGGAAGAGAAGGAACAGAATTGTAAATATGACATCGCCTTGATGATGTCAAGCATACGCATCATTGTCCATAATGAGCATACAAACAGATACACCCCAGACGATGATTGCCTAGATGTTATGGTCATCATTCGGGAAAAGGAGGAAGATGATAGCCCCTCCATCACTGCAGTCCATCATAACTTTACCCTTGACAATTGGGCAAAGACTCTCATGCATTGGTAAGCGACGAGGTAAAATGGGAAATCCCTACATCTGCAGATAACTTTAATTGCTTACTTTTCTGTACAGTATTAGCAGTTATTTTATCAGTACATGCTAACACTTTTGCATGATTAAACAGTTTCATATATTAAGTGAAAGCAAATTTTGTTTTGGGACTACGAATTTAGATGTGCTCGTACTACTGGCGATGAGGTGCCTTTTCTCCACAAGAACTGTAACTTTGATGAAAAGATGGACTCACACTTGATGAAAATACAAGAGGACATTGAGATACCTTAGGAGATTAAGGAATGGGTCAAAGACAAACCTAAGCCTAATCTTGATCAAACCACTCTTTTCAATCTTGGAACCTTAGAAAGCCCTAAGTTAATCCAGATTGGTTCAGACCTCACCCCAAACCAACGGAATGACATGGTTGCGTTACTAACCCAATTCTAGGATGTGTTTGCATGGTCTTATGAAGACATAGTGGGTTTGTCCATTGACATTGTCCTTCATCGCCTTCCCATTAAGGAGGGATTTAAGCCAGTCAGGCAGAAGCTCAGGCGATTGAAACCTAAGTGGAGTTTAATGGTGAAAGAAGAAATTGTGAAACAATTTTAAGCTGGCATTATCATGGTGTCTACATATCCTGAATGGATATCCAACATAGTTCCCGTGCCTAAACCAAGAGGAAAGGTGCGAGTTTGCGTACATTACCGGGATATAAACAAAGCTTGCCTTAAAGATAGCTTTCCCGTGCCATTTATCCATATTCTGATTGATAATACAGCTCAATACGGCATGTATTCCTTTGCGGATTGCTTCACGAGGTATCATCAGATTAAGGTCGCTAAGGAGGATCATGAGAAAACTGCTTTCATCACGCCTTGGGGAACCTTCTGCTACAGACGATTGTCATTCAGCCTCATTAATACCGGGGCAACCTATCAGCGAGCTATGATGGCTCTTTTCTATGATTTAATGCACAAAGAGATAGAGATCTACGTGGATGACAACATTGTCAAGTCCCAAAAGGAAGAAGACCACTTAAACTTTCTCAAAAAGCTCTTCAACAGGTTGCGTAAATACAACTTGAAGTTGAATCCATCCAAGTACGCCTTTGGCGTTAAATCAGGCAAGTTTCTAGGTTTCCAAGTCAGCCACAAAGGGATTGAGCTGGACCCCACCAAAATCCAGGCCATCAAGGAAATGCCCATTCCTCAGACAGAGAAGGAAATCCAGGGATTCTTGGGAAGAATCAACTTCATTAGCAGGTTTATTTCTCAACTCAGAGCAACCTGTGAGCCCATTTTCAAATTGTTAAGGAAGAACTCCTCCATGAAATGGAACGATGAGTGTCAGAAAGCCTTCATTACAATCAAAAAGAAGCTGGTTAACTTTCCTATTTTGGTACCTCCTAGGGATGATGTTCCCCTGTTCATATACCTGTCCATTAATGACAATGTTATGGGTTGCATGCTGGGGTAAAAAGATGATAGAGGCTAAGAACGAGCTATCTATTACCTCAGCAAAAGATTCAGCAGCAGTGAACACAAGTACACTCTGATTGAGAAGACTTGTTGTGCTTTAACATGGGCTTCCATGAGGTTACATCATTACCTCCATGGTCACACAACCCATCTCATATCCCGCGTGGATCCGCTTCAATCACGTGTTCGAGAAGCCCATATTGAATTGTCCGTTTGTCAGTTGCGATTGATCCTACAACAATTTGACATCATCTACGTGACGCAAAAATCTATCAAAGGTCAAGGAATTGCAGATCAATTGACCATCGCACCTGCAGGGGATTTCAAACCCTTGGAAACATACTTCCCCGATGAAGGGGTAATGTTAGTTCAGCAACACCATCAGTACGATACATGCCATACATAGAAAATGTATTTCGATGGGTATTAACACGAAGAGTCTTTGGGCTGGAAGCGATTATAATTGTGCGAGTGCGGGAAGCGGTATCCGTCGTAGTCAATTACTGGTTTATCGGCACCAATAACACAAACGGTGAGTATGAAGGTACATATCGTGGGGCTAAAACTTGCTCGTTTAATGGGCATCATGCGGTTAACTGTCTTTGGGGATTCCAAATCAGTAATCAAACAATCCACGAGAATCTATCAAACTAAAGAATTACATTTGCTGCCTTACCATCGGTAAGTTTTACAGATGGCTTTGGATTTAGAAGAAATCTCCTTTTCACACATTCCTCATAATAGGAATGATTTTGCAGATGCACTAGCAACGTTGGCCTCCTTGATTCACATACCTGACAAGGAAAACATGCCAAGCATCACATTTGCCGTACAAAGGCCCCAGTATATGGGAACTATGTTGGAGAAGTATCGGATGAGCTACCTCCCATCCATAACCCTTGGTATCATCACATCAAGAAGTATCTACGAGATGGATCTACACCCGCTGAGGTGAGCCCGACTGAAAGAAGGCGGATCCATCGACTTGCTATGAAATTCTATAAGAGAGATGTAGGATTAGGTCTCCTAAGATGTATGTACAAAGACCAATTTCAGAGGCTCATGGATGAGATCCATGGTGGAGTATGTGGCCCATACATGAGCGGCTCCCTACTTGTTAAGAAAATCCTCAGAACATGACATTATTGGCTTACGCTCAAAGTTGACTATGATGATCATGTCAAGAGGTTCTATCAATGCCAAATTCATGGAAATACCATCCATGCCCCTCCAAGGGAACTCCACAATATGAGTTCGCCATGGCCCTTCTCAATGTGGGGAATGGACGTGATCGGGCCCATCGAGCCCAAAGCCAGTAATGGACATCAGTTTATATTCACCATGATCGACTACTTCACCAAGTGGGTAGAAGCAGCTTCCTTCCCCAGGGTTACTAAAGAAGTCATCATAGCTTTCATTCGAAACAATATCGTTTGTCGATATGGACAACCAGAGGTAATTGTGTCAGACAATGATAATAACCTCAACAACAAAATGATGGAGGAACTATGCAATAAATTCCACATCAAACACCTAAACTCCGTCATCTACCGTCCAAAGATGAATGATACTGTTGAAGCGGCTAATAAAAACATCAAGAAG
Organism: Panax quinquefolius; assembly: GCA_020205615.1. Lineage (NCBI taxonomy): Eukaryota > Viridiplantae > Streptophyta > Magnoliopsida > Apiales > Araliaceae > Panax > Panax quinquefolius. The sequence goes on from JAINUW010000323.1 coordinate 153,616, forward strand.
ATTATGCAGAAAATGTCCGCCAATCACAAAGGATGGCCTGACCTCTTGCCTCTAACTTTATTAGCCTATAGAACTTCAATGCGTACTTTCACTGGGGTAACTCCCTACTCATTAGCCTATGGGATGGAAGCAGTGCTCCCCATAGAGGTGGAAATGGAATTCCTTAGAGTGTTGATGGACGCTCAGCTGGATGAAGACCAATGGGTATAAGATAGGTATCACCAATTGTCTCTAATAGACGAAAGGTGAACCGCGACTATCTTTCATGGCCAGTTATATCAGCAAAGGATCGCAAGATCCTACAACAGAAAAGTCCAACTACGGTAGTTTAAACAACATGACTTGGTTTTGAAGAAGATCATTAACAACCAAGATAAATCTAAGGGAAACTTTTCTACGCTTGCAGTTTGTCCTGAAGATGGGATCAAACTTTTTCACACCTATAGTTTGTCCCAATCATGGGATCAAACTTTCTTCTCCCCGCAGTATAGCCTGCACATGGGATTCATAATTCTCTTAGGTTGCAAATCGTCCTAAGGGGCGAACTACGTTGACCTGATCTCCCTGATACCCGGGAGTACATAGGCAACCATATTATATATGGCTCGGTCGCAATAAAAAAAACAACAAAAACATTTCTGCCCTTTTTCTATAAAAACAAAAACCACAAAAACACTTCTACACCCTTCTTTATCAATAAAGCTTCTATACCCATTTACACCTTTCACATTCAGTGTTGAACCTCTTAAACCAGGTTCGAACTATGCAGACTTGATATCCTCTTCAATAGGAGTACGTAGGCAGCCATTTATGGTTTGGTCTAACCCCCTACTGTGACACCCCCAAATCCAGGTACTCCATTCCCATAAGATTTGGTGTTCACTTACCAAAACCATTACATCTAACTACCCATCATAAAGGATAAAGACATAATTTAAATAACTTAAACATTAATCCTTCCCATTAAAGGGTTACATCATCAACTAAAAAGAAATCCCAGGTAATCTAACCTTAAATTTATTACATCAGTTTGAGGAATACATCATATATTAAAACAAGTCTTTAACATAATTCATTAAAATAAAAATTCTCATAAGTCTTTAACACTTGGACATCTTGCCCTTTCCTTTGCTAGTGGATAGCTCATCGACTTTCTCTACTTTAGCTGCAGTGTTAAATGTAAAAGTGAGCAAACAATTGCTTACTCATATAGGAAGTAGCAATGATAACAACATGAGAATGAACAACGAATGCTGAACAATAATGAACTTGTTCTACGAATCAAAATAGAAAATAAGTTCGAAATCAATATCTGAGGGTCTTAAGACCAAGAACTATGTCTCTGGTATTTAGGTATTATTACCTGAACCTTAACAGTCATTTAGACTATACAGACCCTTCTTAACGTACTTAGGGGGATCAGCCCTTTGTACCATGTATTGTGCACAAACATCTAAACGTTACACGTACAAAATCCCCTATACTAGGGTTGTTCGTCTCAGCTTGAATTTAGAATTTCCGCACTAAAGAAAGTTTAGCTCGGAACTAACTTATTAGTGTTTCTAGAATTTTAGAACAATATTAAATTATAGATTAATTCAATGAATAAAGGTTTGCTTACTACTTGAAGGTTTAATACAACAATAAAGCTTTGAACAAGGTTATCAAAGTCAAAGATTGAATAACAACAATATATAATTGAGAAAACATGATATACATGAAAAGTGCTATATTCAAAAAAGTTAGAACATGAATCAATGTATTAGAACAATATATGCTTCGAATGATAATAAGGAAAGTAAAACTCGCTCGATGTAACGAATTAGGTTACAAGAGCTTGTACATTCATACGCGAGATGGAATCAATAGGCTTGCTTAACTTCAATGTAAAATTTAGTAATAAAGAGATTGCTTGACTTAAAGATAGCATAGCTATGAAACATGCGTATTTGGAATTGAGATAGGGTAAATAAACTTGCTCAATAATCACAAGGTAGAGTTAGGAAACTTGCCTCAAGCGTAAGCTATAATATTACAACTCACGTTCACCTACATATTTTAGTGGAATCATAATATTTATTAGATATGCTAGCATACCATAACATGTACAATTCTAGCTAATCTTATCATTTTAGCACAAGTCTTTCATTACCATACATATTTCAGAACCACAAGTGTACATTTCTCAACACTTATTCATTGCTCACTAAGTTCCTTAAATCATACAGAGCATTTTCACCACTTACTAACTTTGCATTTTAGAATTACTAACCACATGATACACTTCTATTTTAACCTTGTTTTTACACATTTAACACGTTAACATAATCATTAAGCCATGTTATAACGAATGACCAAAGTCTGCAGAAGTAGTAGACTTAGACTTCATGATTTATGCATGACGAGCTCTTCCAAAGATTACTCGATATTACCTTTGAGTTCACTTTTACCAGCGTAAGTGGCCAAGACCGGGTCAGAGAATCTGACTGCCTTGCATAGCAAGAAACGGACTAGTAACGCTACCGCCTTGAATGCACACCGATTTCGATTTTTTTTTAACGCGAACTTAAACTCAATTATAGGCCAAAATCCCAAATTTTTTTGGTCGTGCCATCTCTTAACTTTCTCTTTTTATAGTTTGGCATTCTCATAGGCGTGAAGGCGAAATTTGTTGAGTTTATTTAATTGAAGTAGTCTCTTTTCACCTACAGCTGTTTGATCGAAATTGAGTTTTTACAAAGCCCAATATACCTTATGCTGTAGCTCCACCGGTAAATGACATACCTTCCCGTACAATAGTTGATATGGTGACATCCCGATCAGGCGTCTTGTATGCGGTCCCCAGAGGCCCATAAAGCATCGTCCAATCTCAAATGACCAATCTTTTCGACCGGATTCACCGCTTTCTCAATATCTTTTGACTTCTCTGTTTGATACCTCGACTTGTCCCTTTGGTTTGAGGGTGATCTGTTGTAGCTATCTTGTGGTTGACCCATGCTTGGCCAAAAGAGCAGTAAATGACTTATTGCAGAAGTGACTACCTTCGTCACTGATAATTGCTCTTGGTGTGCCAAACCTCGTGAAGATGTTCTTTTGAAGGAATTTGAGGACCACCTTGACATCGTTTGTTGGTAGAGCTGCAGCTTCAACCCACTTTGACATGTAATCCACTGCGAGTAGAATGTATTAATTGTTCAATGACGAGGGAAATGGTCCCATGAAATCGATACCCCATACGTCAAAAATTTCCACTTCCAGAATTGTTTGTAAGGGCATCTCATTACGTTTCAAAATGTTGCCCACCCTTTGACACCTATCGCATTGTTTGACAAACTGGTGGGCATCTTTGAATAATGTGGGCTAATAAAAACCACATTGCAGCACCTTCGCTGCTGTCCTCTCACTCCCATAATGCCCGCCATACGCCGATGAGTGACACTCATGCAGAATATTCTTCACTTCACTATATGGGACACACCGTCCAATCATCTTGTCGGCGCACTGCTTGAACAAATATGGATCATTCCACATGTACCATTTCACGTCGTGAAGAAATTTCCTTTTCTGTTGTCTTGTGAGGTCAGGTGGTAGAATGTTGCTCACAACGAAATTTGAATAATCGCCATACCACGGAATCTCTGCTGAAATCCCAAATAGTTGCTCATCTGGGAATGATTAGTTGATTTCACATTTGTCGTCTTTTTCTTTCCCGTGGTTTTCCAACCTCGACATGTGATCGACTACTTGGTTCTCCGTCCCCTTTCTATCCTTTATTTCTAAGTCGAACTCTTGAAGTAGGAGAATCCACCAGATAAGGCGTGGTTTAGCATCCTTTTTCGTTATCAAGTACTGAATCGCCGCATGGTCTGTGTAAACTATCACCTTAATCCCAATCAAGTAAGCCCAAAATTTGTCAAACGCATACACCACTGCAAGCAATTCTTTTTTTGTGGTTGTGTAGTTCGTTTGCATTTCTGTAAGTGTTTTGCTTGCGTAGTATATGGCATGAAACACCTTATCTCTACGTTGACCCAAAACAGCCCCAACTGTGAAGTCGCTCGCATCACACATAAGCTCGAATGGCATGCTCCAATTCGGTGCGACTATAACAGGGGCTGTAGTCAATTTTCTCTTTAATAAGTCAAAAGCCGTCTTGCATTCTTCATCAAAGTTGAACGTTGCATCCTTCTCTAACAAACTGCATAGAGGTTTTGCAATTTTAGAGAAGTCTTTTATGAACCTTCGATAGAACCCAGCGTGTCCTAAAATACTCCTAATACCCTTCACTAAGGTGGGTGGAGGCAATTTTTTAATAGTTTCTAGCTTCGCTTTGTCAACTTCCAATCATTGAGCTGATACCTTATGGCCCAAAATTATGTCCTCTTCAACCATGAAGTGGCATTTTTCCCAATTTAGTACGAGATTCGTGTCCTTACATCTTTGCAACACCATGACCAGATTCTGTAAGTAAATATCGAAGTTGTCCCCATAAACCGAAAAGTCACCATGAAGACCTCAACATTTTTCTCCACCATATCTGAAAAAATGGCCATCATACACCGTTGGAAAGTTGCAGGTGCATTGCATAGCCCAAACGACATCTTCCTGAATGCAAATGTGCCATAAGGACACGTGAATGTGGTCTTCTCTTGATCCTCCGGAGCGATGACTATTTGGTTGTAGCCAGAGTACCCATCCAACAAATAGTAATATTGGTGTCCCACCAATCTATCTAACATTTGATCAATAAAGGACAGCGAGAAATGATCTTTTTGGGTTGCCTTGTTTAATTTTCTTTAATCCATGCAAACACTCCAACCTATCACTGTTCTAGTCGGTATTAATTCATTGTCCTCATTCTGCACCATTGTCATTCCTCATTTCTTTGGCACGCACTACACTGGACTAACCCATTTGCTGTCGAAAATAGTGTAGATGATGCTAGCATCTAGCCACTTCAAAATTTCCTTCTTCACAACTTCCTTCATAATTGGATTAAGTCGCCGATGTTGCTCCACCATTGGTTTTGCCTCGTCTTCCATTAGGAACTTGTGCATGCAAAATGAAGGTCTGATTCCCTTTATATCTGCGATTGTCCACCCAATAGCTGATTTGTGTTCCCTAAGCACCCTCAGCAACTTTTCTTCCTGCAATTCGTTAAGTGCAGCTGAAATAATAACAAGTAAAGAATTTGAATTACCTAAGTATGCATACCTGAGGTGTTTAGGGAGTGGCTTAAGTTCTAGCTTGGTGGCTCTTCCAATGATGGTTTCAGTTTTTCTGCGGTTACCTCCTCCGTGTGTAGTGGTTCAAACAGTGTTCTAAATTTGGAAACTCGTGGCAATGAGTCTAGCATTTATAGGTAATCCACCAATTCCGGATCCTCAACCTCTTCATCCCCTAATAATGTTATTTCTAACGGATCGTTTACCAAACTCTTGCTCATGTCATCACTAATGATTTCCTCAATTAAATCCATCCGAAAACATTCTTCCTCATCCGTAGGGAATTTCATAGCCTTAAACACATTGAATTTTACTTCTTGATCTTGGACCCTCATAGTGAGTTCTCCATTTTGAACATCTATGAGTGTCCTCCCTGTAGCCAAAAATGGTCTCCCTAGGATAATTGGGATGTTCTTGTCTTCCTCAAAATCCAGAATGATAAAGTCCGCGAGGAATATAAACTTATCCACTTTCACTAAGATGTCCTCTACTATGCCTCTTGGATATGTGACTAACCTATCTGCCAACTGTAAGGATATGTTTGTAGGCCTTGGTGCAGGCAAACCCAGTTCTAAGTATACTGACAATGGCATAAGGTTTACACTCGCCCCCAAATCACATTAACACTTGCTGAAGTGCATATTCCCAATCGTGCATGGAATAGTGAAGCTCCCCGGGTCCTTGAGTTTTGGTGGTAATTTCTGCTGTAATACCGCACTACACTCCTCGGTTAGTGCCACAGTTTCAAAATCTTCCCATTTCTTCTTTCTTGACAGAATCCCTTTCAAAAATTTTGCGTAGCTCGGCATTTGTTCTAGGGCCTCTGCAAATGGTATGTTGATTTGAAGTTTCTTGAAAATTTCCAAAAACTTGGCAAATTGTTTGTCTAATTTCTGTTTTTGGACCCTCTGCTGAAATGGTGGAGGTGGATAAAAAATTGGTTATTGTTTAGCTTTGTTTCCTTACCTTGCTTATCCTCACCTTTTCTTTCTACACTCACTTCCCTATCCTCAACTTTTTCCTCCAAAGTTGCTGAATTTTCTGCATTAGTACCTTCGAGATGTTTTCCACTTCGCAATGTAATTGATTGACACTGTTTATGGTTACCCTTTGGATTTCTCTCTATATCACTTGGTAATGTCCCTTGTGGTCTATTATTCAATGCTAACGCAATTTGTCCGATCTGATTCTCTAGATTCTTGATCACCATCTCTTGTGATTTCATAGCCATTTCATATGATTTCATAGCCATTACTTGATTTTTCATAGCCGCATCAGTGCTAGTCATGTATTTTGTTAACACCTCCTCTAGATCTGATTTCCTTTCTTGATATTGAGTTGGTTGTTGCTGGTTCTGAAAACCTGGAGGATATGATTGTCATGGAGCTTGATTTTGCTGGTTGTTGCTCCGGATGGTTCCTATTTACTTGATTGTATGTGTTCTGGTATGTGTTCTGCGGAATTCTATTATAATTGCCGATGAACTGCACAACTGCTGGATTAATTGCGCATTGATCCTTTAGGTGCTCTCCTGCGAACAACTCACATATTATTGCCACTTGCTGTGCTTGTGCTTGTGTTTGCGCAGCTGTCACTGAATCCAACTTCTTTGAAAGCGCAGAAATTTGTGCTTGCATAGCTATCATACTATCTACTTCTAACACTCCAGCTGCCTTCGCCTGTGTCATTCTTGCTGTGGGCCACTGATAGTTATTAGCCGACATGGTTTCAATCAACTCGTAGGCTTCCTCGTACATCTTAGCCATGAATGCTCCGCTCGATGCTGCATCGATACTTGTCCTGAGATTCCCACATAGTCCGTTATAAAAGGTGTTCATTTGTAGCCGCTTGGGCAATCCATGTTGCTGTTCAAACATCGTTATCTCGTTTCTCATCTTCGCAATTTTTGCCGGTGGAAAGAATTTTGCGAGGAATTTTTGAGCTAAATCCTCCCATGTAGTTATTGAACCGGATAGTAGAGAATGCAAACAACTCTTTGCCTTGTCCCGTAAAGAGAATGGGAACAATCAAAGTCTCACCGCCTCATCCGAAACCCCATTGAACCTAAAAGTGTCGCACATTTCGAGCCCGACTAGATGCTCGTTCGGATCATCATTTGCAAATCCCCAAATGAATCTGAATTACGAATCATTTGTATCATCGAGCTTAATTTCAAACGTATTTCTTTGCTATTTACGGCTGGTGATGATTGGCTATGATTCGATCGCCCTTGGGTGTATTCTGAAGTCCTTAATGCTTTAGATCTTTGGGTCGCCATTACTGTTACCTCTTCCTTTTTAGATGTTTCGAATTCTTGCCTCATTTCCTTGATCCACTTAGTCAACCTCTGAAACCTTTTCTCAATGTCGTCCTCAAAAGGCAACAAGTCTGGATTTTGGGACCGAGTTTGCATAAACTACTTCTAACACCTGAAATAAGAAGCACAAAATAAAAATAAAAATGTCTAAGTAAAACTGGATTAATTAAACTGATATTGTAAAAATATTAAGAATTATACTAAATAATCCCTGGCAACTGCACCAAAAACTTGTTGGGTAAAATCTATATACGCACAACACGCAAGTATACGTCAACAAGTAATAGAGTGATAAGTAGAGTATCGTTCCCATAGAGACTTACTAGCAAAACCCTTAACTTAGAATTATCAATTTCCTATTAACCCTAATTTTATTAAACAAATCAACTCAATTATTATAACTAACGATTCTAAATTAAATAGTAATAAAAATAACACAGCATAATCACAAATATCAAAATCTGGAAATTTCAAACAATTAATGGAGAATTAGACTTATGATTTCACCTTAAGCTTCACTTTGATTTTAACACCTTTATTCCAATTCAATGCACTATCCCAGTTTATTAATCAAGAACACAAATGTAGTATTAACCACCTCTCGATGCACTAATACCGTATTAACATCAATCCAGAGTTAAGATAGAAATTCGTTAAACACCTTAATCAACTAACCCACTATATCTCTATGTGAATTACAATTGAAGAAGGTTTAAGAATAAGTTCTCTATCCGATTACATGCGATGTCAAGCATATCTCTACCTTAACATTCATCAAAATTAAGCTATTCACAAAATCATGAACACATGCTATACTAATTAGGTCTAGAATTGAATATCCTCTCTCGAATCCATCCAATTCCATAAAGAATTGTTGATCAGGCAATTCATAGATTCAAGCACAAATCAATATATATAAACTAGAGATAGATTATTAAATTGGAAATCAAAGTTACAAAATCATTGATTCACTCAAGGATCCATCACAAGCTTAAAAAGGGAATTAGTTCATGTTAAACGAAATAAACACTGAATAAATCATAGAAATCAATCTTCCAATTACAAATAATAATCTAACACGAAGAATATTGAAAAACACCCTTCACGTATACTAGAATCACAATTGTCTTAAAAATTTCCCGAAATACTCCTCCACACTTGCTCTCAAAAACTCCGCTTAGAATCTTCGTAATATCTCCTCTGTCTTCTTCAAGTTGTTGTTAATAGAGTATTAGATATCTTGTGACGCCCCCAAAATAGGTATACATCACCCATTCTGAGTTGTCAATACATGGTACAGAAACAACTACAACTTTATTATTACAACAGTAAAATTGTGAGTTTGAATACAAATATTATCTTCTAGACAATATCTATACTCAAATAAATCCCCATCACATTTATTGATACATTATTTTACAAAAATGGTGAGGACTACTAAACAACTCTCTTTAGAACCTTCATTCCATACCCCGACTCGTACTCGCTATATTCTCGCTTCCTGAGAAGAAAAATGGAACAAAAAGGAAAAGGGTGAGCTCAACTAGCCCAGTAAAGAATATTATGACTAAGATAATATACAACAAATTATCATTAGTCTTAAACAGGGAAAAATCTAATAGAATACAATAGACAACAAGTTTTTAAATCAATATTATTAATGAAATAATAATTCATTAGAAGAGTTAAGTAGAGAATGCAAACTACTATCTTCTATGTATGAATTTAAAAGTTCATCGCCTATCTTTTTATCCTGTAATATCAATCAATATATATATGGAATCAAATATTCATCTTTTGCACTACGAGCCAAAGATATTCATCGATTAGTCATGTTCATCTAAACACTGTTCATCTTTGCACTACGGGCCAAAGATATTCATCGAAATCATTCATCTTTCCACTACTGAGGCCAAAGATATTCAATAATATCATCATTTAAGACCGAGGATGATGAAAAAATATTTTAAAAAGCGAATCCAAAGTGAAACAAAATGACAAGGATTAAGGATTAAGGATTAGTACTTTTGTTTTATCCACGTCCAAAAATACCTCAAAATAATCATAGTGGTGTAAAATTCAAGAATGATCAAAACATGGATACAATCAAAGCTAGTATCTAGAATAAATATTTTGGATGAAAAGAAATTTTTCAATTTTCGATGAATAGTCTTATTCGTGAATGAATAATCAGAGTATCGTGAATAGTGCAGTATCGTGAATAGTAACTCAGAACACCAAAAGTTCCAAATTTGATAAAAAAAACTTCAGATCAATATTTCAACATAATGATATTGAAGAAATAATATCATTCTGAAAAAAATAATATCCCTTACCTCGAAGATCGGTACTTACAAATTTGAAACAGGATATAGATATAGGCTATGACTTGAACTTGCACCGTATAGCAATACTCAAAGTATACTCAAAATAGTCACAAGAATACGCTCGATAATATAGAGAGAGAAAACTTCAGTTTCTGGTGTGATTTTCAATTCTAACATAAGCACCCTATTTATAGGAAATTGCTTAGAACACCAAAGCAGAAAATTTAATAAAATATTAATAAATTTATATAAATCATATGCAAACTTGGAAATTCTGATTTCAACATATTTTTCAACACATGTGCCTACCAACCAACCACAAAAACGTTTTTGTTATTTTAAACAATTAAAACTTCCAAAAATCAATTATTTCGGAACTCCATAACTTCAATAATTCACAATAAATAGCCCTTTTGTTAGAAAATTTGAAACTCGCTGCTTTTTATAGGAAATTCAATTCTCTACAACTTTGTAGAAGAAAGTTTTTCCAAATTCCAAACAAAAATTGACCGAAATCCACGAACGGGTGATTTTACAGACTATAATCAAATTTCAGTCAATAAATGGGGTCCACCGTCATGTTTAATATGTTTTAAACATTTATTGCAACAAAATACTCTTCCTCCTCGTATACTCATATATCCCACATTCGTTGTTAAAAATATCACCATTATTATATTATTAAAATATAATAATATATTTAAATGAATTATTTTATCAGAAAAAGATAAAATTTCAATTTTCAACAATTGTCACATTAAAAATTTTCTCCATCTATGTCCACATAAAATCAATATTTTTCTCATCATATGAATCAATAATTAATTATTCACAAATAATATTACGAGAATCACAATATTGATGACGAGGCGGTTCTAGGAAAGAGGGGGCTTTCAATAAGATTTTCTCTCATCGGCGCAATTAGGTGACCAAACCTCTCCTTAAAGAGAACTTTCTAGACATTTCCAATAATGTTATCTAATAATATTATTCAAATAATATGAATTATTGCTTCGATAATGAAAAATTGTGTAATGACAATTATTAAAAAACAATGACAATATAAAATATCAATATGACAATTATTAAATCAATAAAATCTTGAGCAGTAATTATCAGAACCATTATTGAGTATTGCCTTCTTACGTAAGAATCAATAATTGGTGCAATACTGGTGTGTCTTTCTTGTGTTTTAACCATTAGAGTATTTTAATAGTATTAATTGGTAACAACTACTGTTGTTATTTTTAAACAACTCATATTTGTCATTTTCTTCATCCAATAAACTTTCAGTTATGGGGCCCCACACATTGCATTTCGCTACCGTGCATACGAATATTCCCAAAAGATACGAATATTCCACGACCAAACGAATATTCCCAAACAACAATGAATATTTTATAACCACTTGCTTATTTTGAAATATTTGCGTATTTTACCCTAACTATCCACATTAATCAAATCAACTCTTACTATTTCAAAATAATAAATAGAAAATTAAATTTCATTAATAATAAGTTGGGGTCTTACAACCTCCTCTCCTTATGAAATTTCGTCCTCGAAATTGACGACGATACACAGTGTTTGAAAAGGTGAGGATACCTCGCTTTCATTTCCGTTTCCAATTTCGAGGTCATTTCCTCTATAGCATGATTCCTCCACAGAACTTTAACTTGTGGTATGACCTTTCTTGCGTGGGACATGCTCCTTCCTATCCAAGATCTTGACGGTACCTCCTCATACGTTAAGTCTTGACTATCTCGTCCGGGTTTCTAACTCTATAACGTGGGTTGGGTCTTTCACATATTTACTGAAGTACTGGATATGTGAAACACATTATGAACACGAGACATACTCGGAGGTAACGCGAGTCTATAGACTACATTTCCTACTCGGTCAAGAATTTGAAATGGACCAATAAATCGTGGATTGAGTTTTCCTCTCTTCCCAAATCTTGTAACTCCCTTCCATGGAGCAACTCACAACAATACGTGATCCCCTATACTAAATTTCCGTCCTTTCGATGAAGATCGCATAACTCTTTTGTCGATCTTGTGCCGTTTTATATCGTTGTCGAATCATTTGGATCTTTTCGATAGTCATACGTATTTAACTTTCGGATCCCAACAATGTTGCTTCACCCACCTCATCCCAACATATTGAGAAGCGACATTTTCGTCCATATAATGCTTGAATGGAGCCACACCTATACTTGCTGCTAATAACTTTGTTGTTGTAGGAGAATTCCACCAATGGTAAATACTTATCCCAAGCGCCTTGAAGTCTAGGACACGAGTCTTAATAGATCTTCAAGAGTTTGAATAGTCCTCTCTCGATTGTCCGTCCGTTTGGGGATGGTATTAGAACTAAATCGCAAATCCGTGCCCATAGCTTTTTGCAAGCTAACCCAAAATCTTGAAGTGAATCTTGGGTCACGATCCGAAACTATGGATCTTGGCATGCCATGCAACCTCACAATCTCATTCACATACATACTAGCAAGGCGTTCAAGGAATAAGTCTCCCTATCGGCAAGAAATGAGTAGACTTGGTTAATCTATCAACAATAACCCAAATAGCATTGATGCCTTGAGAAACCGTAGGAAGACCCATACTTGAAATCCATGGTAATGTGTTCCCACTTCCATTTCGGAATCTCAAGTGGTTGCTAACGGACCCTTAGGTACTAGATGCTCGCCTTTACACGTTGGCAAGTTAAACACATCGAGATAAACTTTGCAATCTCTCTCTTCATATTGTTCCACCAAAATGTATGTCGAAGATCACGATACATTTTGATACTTCCAGGATGGATTACAAATGGTGTATTGTGTGCCTCCATCATTATCTTGTACTTCAAATCAGAGTCGTTAGGGACACAAAGTTTAGAGTGGACTCGAAGTATTCCTTCTTCATCAATTCTCGCTTCCGGAATAGCTCCTTCTTGTACTTTCTTCTTCATACGCATCATTTCAAGATTGGGTGGCTTAAGCAACCTTAACTTTTCTATTAAAGTTGGCTCTGTCGTATACTTGACATCATCGCACTCATTCATTCCGCATATGATCTTCTACTCAACGCGTCGGCTACTACGTTCGCTTTTCGGAGGATGGTATTGAATAGTGTGGTAGTAGTCTTTCAATAGCTCGAGCCAGCGTCATTGCCGCATGTTGAGTTCTTTTGAGTGAAGAAATATTTAAGGCTTTTATGGTGCGAATATATCTCCACTTTCTCCCCATATAGATAGTGCCTCCATATCTTTAAGCGAAACGATCACGCTAACTTTAGATCATGAGTAGGATAATTCCTCTCATACTCTTTAAGTTATCGCGAGGCATAGGCTATAACTTTCCCACGTTGCATGAGAACACATCCTAACCCTTTTGCGAAGCATCATCTGTGAATACTTGAATCCATCGAACCAGATGGTATTGTTAGAACAAGTGCCGAAATAAGTCTCCTCTTAAGCTCTTGGAAACTCTTCTCGCATTCTTCGCTCCAAACGAATTTTTTATCCTTTCGAGTTAGCTGAGTTAATGGAGTAGCGATTCGAGAAAACCCTTCCACGAATCTCGATAATAACCAACTAAGCCTAAAAAGCTACGTACTTGATCACCACAAACTTGGTTGCTCCCAACTTTGTATTGCTTCAATCTTCACCGGATCAACAGATACTCCATGTTTCGACACCACGTGCCCAAGGAATGCTACTTCCTCGAGCCGAACTCGCATTTCTTCAATTTGGCATATAGTTTGTTTTCACGAAGCCTTTGGAGTACCCGACTTCAAATGGTGCTCATGATCTTCACGACTTTTTGGAATATATGAGGATGTCATCAATAAAAAATAACAACGAATCGATCCAAATATTCCTTGAATACTCGGTTCATCATATCCATGAAAGCCGCAGGAGCATTAGTTAGTCCGAAAGACATGACTAAGAATTCATAATGCCCATACCGAAGTTCAAGGCGGTCTTTGGAATATCCTCGATTCTAATCTTGGTGATAATATCGAGCGAAGATCGATCTTTGAAAAAATTGTGCCCTTGCAGAATCGGGTCAAACAGGTCATCAATACGAGGTAGAGGATACCTATTCTTCTTTGGTGACATGGTTCAATTCCCGATAGTCAATATAAAGTCACATACTCCCGTCTTTCTTCTTTCTGAATAAAAGCAGGAGCACCCCAAGGAGATGTACTGGGGCCGAATGAAACCGATGTCCAACAATTCTCGTGAGTTGGACCTTTAACTCTGAAGTTCAATAGGAGCCATTCGATATGGGGTTTTAGAAATGGGCTTTGTGCGGGTTCAAGATCAATAAAGAATTCAACTTCACGTTCGGGGTAGGCCGGGAAGTTCTTTGAAATCGTCGGAAAGTCAATAACAACAAGAATATTATTCAAATTTGGCGTGTCTTTATTCAAGTCCATAACATGGGCTAAGAAAGCTTGACATCCATTTTTCAATAAACAAATAGCTTTATGATTAGATATAGCGGTGATTGATTTTAATGGTTTAGTTGCTTGAATTGCACAACAAAGTTGTTTAGGAATATGAAAGCTAACAACCTTACGAAAACAATCAATTTTGGCATGATGTGTAGTTAACCAATCAATCCCTAAAATCACATCAAAAGCAAGTATCTTTAAAGAGATAAGGTCAATGGTAAGGTGATGGTGCCAACTTGAATCAAACAAGATTTATAAACGATGGATGTGATGAAAGTTTCTCCTAACGGAGTTTCCACGAGATAGGTCAAAGTCTAATTTCTCCGAGTCAAGTTTAAACGTTGAGCACAAGCGGGAGAAATAAATGAATGAGTAGCACCAGATCAAGTAAGGTATAAACTTCGCAAGAATTTATAAATAGCTTACCCGTGATCACCTCGTTTGGGTTCCTCGCATTTTGACCGGTCCACAACAAATGCTCTTCCGGAACCGTTGACTTTGACTTTTTCAGGGACGGTCTTTTGAGTCACCGTCCCCATTGAACTAGGTTTCGCTTCTAAAGACAATCTCGAGCGATATGTCCTTCCTTTCCACAATTATAGCATACCTTGAATCTGTTGTGGACGGTTTGGTGATATGTCCCTCTTTCCGCATTTATAGCATATGATGGGTGGTCGTTCTCCTCCCTTAGAAACGATTCTTGTGCCGCCTTTGTCATCTTCACATGGTCGTTGTTAAATCTCTTCTTTTAAAATCTCCTCTCGACTTGCTTCTTCTATTTTCATAGCTATGATTACCACCAAAGTGGTTACCATTTTTATCGGTCTTTTTTTCTTTCTCCATTTGGTTATTGTTGTTTTGTCGACTACCATCTCCTAGGTATGATCCTGGTTGTGGTCCTCTCGGTTGAGTAGTACTTCGTTATCTCGCTCTAATAATTGAGCCACATTTACAACATCTCGAATAGAGAGAAAATTTATGAGAAATGAGATCTTGACGTATCTTGGGTTTCAAACCTCTAAGAAACATCGCGTCATCGTTCCTCATTCTCCACCAAATGAGGTGCAAACTGGATAACTCTGCAAACTTTGCCTTGTCTTTGAGACACCGTCATGTTGTTCTCCGCTCGGTCTAATAAACTCCACTTCCTTCATATAGACGAACACTTTCGGGAAAGTATTTGTCATTAAATAGTTTTCAAACGTCTCCCAAGACATCTTTGAGCCGAAAAATTTGGATGGGTACGCCTACTGAGACTCCCACCGATAGTACGCCTCGCCCACGGAACATAAAGGTGGCGAATGGAACCTTCTGTTCCTCGCATCCCAAGACATCGAATATCTTGGTAATTTGCTTGACCCATGTTTTTTCGCCATGATCGGATCTCGCTTTCCTTAAATTCAGTGGTCCCAACTCTTTGAAGCGCTTGCATTTTGTGACAACCCGTGAATTGCTATCATTTCCTCCTCAGTATTTTGAACACGAGTCTCCCCTCGTCGATTTTTGTATGAGCTGCAAAAAGCTTCTAAACATCCCTCGTTCATCATACGCTCGGTGGTGTTGTTCACGGGAGGAACATTGCCGACTTTGTTACCACGTTCTCCTCGTTGGTGAGTACTGAGCGTCTCCACGGTCTCATTTCCATTGTTAATATTCTCGATTCGACATTCTCAAATCTTGTCATAAAACAAGGGTTAATTAAGGAAATCAATATATCACATAATATCGCTTATATCTTGACTAACTAACAAATAAGCTTAGGTAGGACACACTAGCGAAGGATTTACTCGTCTCTCCTCCTAGTTCTATTCCCGATCTCCGCCAGAGATCATATCCTAAGCTCTAATACCAATTGTGACGCCCCAAAATAGGTATACATCACCCATTACGAGTTGTCAATACATGGTATAGAAATAACTACAACTTTATTATTATTGCAATAAAGAAAGCGTGAGTTTGAATACAAATATTATCTTCTAGACAATATCTATACTCAAATAAATCCTCATCACATTTATTGATACATTATTTTACAAAATGGTGAGGACTACTAAACAACTCTCTTTAGAACCTTCATTCCATACCCCGACTTGTACTCGCTATATTCTCGCCTCCTGAGAAGAAAAATGGAACAAAAAGGAAAAGGGTGAGCTCAACTAGCCCAATAAAGAATATTATGACTAAGATAATATACAACAAATTATCATTAGTCTTCAACAGGAAAAATCTAATGGAATACAATAGACAACAAGTTTTTAAATCAATATTCATAATGAAATAATAATTCATTAGAAGAGTTAAGTAGAGAATGCAAACTACTATCTTCTATGTATGAATTTAAAAGTTCATCGCCTATCTTTTATCCTGTAATATCAATCAATATATATCGGAATCAAATATTCATCTTTGCACTCTGAGCCAAAGATATTCATCGATTGGTCATGTTCATCTAAACACTGCTCATCTTTGCACTACGGGCCAAAGATATTCATCGAAATCATTCATCTTTGCACTATGTACCTCAAAGATATTCAATAATATCATCATTTAAGGCAGGAGGATGATGAAAAATATTTTAAAGAAAGCGAATCCGGTGAAACAAAATGACAAGGATTAAGGATTAAGGATTAGTACTTTGTTTTATCCACGTCCAAAAATACCTCAAAAATAATCATAGTGGTGTAAAATTCAAGAATGATCAAAACATGGATACAATCAAAGCTAGTATCTAGAATAGATATTTTGGACGAAAAGAAAATTTTTCATTTTTCGATGAATAGTGGCAGATTCGTGAATAATACCGTGATATCGTGAATAAAGTCAGATATCGTGAATAGTAACTCCAACACCAAAAGTTCCAAATTTGATAATAAAAACTTCAGATCAATATTTCAACATAATGATATTGAAGAAATAATATCATTACGAAAAAAAATAATATCCCTTACCTCGAAAGATCAAGACTTTATTTGAAACAGGATGATATAGGCTATGACTTGAACTTGCAATCGTATAGCAATACTCAAAGTATACTCAAAATACTCACAAGAATACGCTCGATAGTATAGAGAGAGAAAACTTCAGTTTCTGGTGTGATTTTCAATTCTAACCTAAGCACCCTATTTATAGGAAATTGCTTAGAACACCAAAGCAGAAAATTTAATAAAATATTAATAAATTTATATAAATCATATGCAAACTTGGAAATTCTAATTTCACCATATTTTTCAACACATGTGCCTTCCAACCAACCACAAAAACGTTTTTGTTTTTTTAAACAATTAAAACTTCCAAAAATCAATTATTTTGAACTCCAAGAACTTCAATAATTCATAATAAATAGTTCTTTTGTCGGAAAATTGAAACTCATGAATTTTTATAGGAAATTCAATTCTCTACAACTTTTTTTAAGAAAGGTTTTCCAAATTCCAAACAAAAATTGACCGAAATCCACAAACCAGGCGATTTTACTGTGCTATAATCAAATTTCAAATCAATAAATGGGGTCCATTGACATGTTTAACATGTTTTAAACATTTCTTGCAACAAAATACTCTTCCTCCTCGTATACTCATATATCCCACATTCGTTATAAAAAATATCACCATTATTATATTATTAAAATATAATAATATATTTAAATGAATTATTTTATCGAAAAAGATAAAATTTCAATTTTCAACAATTGTCACATTAAAATTTTCTCCATCTATATCCACATAAAATCAATATTTTCTTATCATATGAATCAATAATTAATTATTCACAAATAATATTATGAGAATCACAATATTGACAACCAGGCGGTTCAGGAAAGAGGGCTTTCCAATAAGAATTTCTCCTTCTTGGCGCCGCAATTAGGTGACCAAACCTCTCCTTGCATGAACTTTCTAGACATTGCCAATAATGTTATCTAATAATATTATTCGAGATAATATGAATTATTGCTTCGATAATGAAAAATCTTTGTGGAATGACAATTATTGAAACAACAAAGAATATAAAATATCAACGCAAGACAATTATTAAATCAATAAAATATTGAGCAATAATTATCGTAACCATTATTGAGTATTGCCTTCTTACGTAAGAATCAATAATTGGTGCAATACCGTAAAGCATCGTGTGTTTTAACCAATTTAGTATTTTAACAAAGATTAATGGTAACAACTTCATTGTTATTTTTAAACAACTTATATTTGTCATTTTCTTCATCCAATCGCTTTTCAGTTATGGGGCCCACACATGGTCGTTATTTGTTGTCATTGAATATTCCCGACAAGCATTTAATATTCCACGACCAAACGAATATTCCCAAACAACAATGAATATTTTATAACCACTTGCTTATTTTGAAATATTTGCGTATTTTACCCTAACTATCCACATTAATCAAATCAACCCTTACTATTTCAAAATAATAAATAGAGAAAATTAAATTTCATTAATAATAAGTTGGGGTCTTACATATCTAGCATACAAGCTCCAGCCGCAATTTCATTTAATTAGAGTTCCATTATCATGCAAGTTGATAGAAATCATGCCCAATAAGAAGTTTAATCAAAATAGGTCACAACCAGATTTTCCACCCCCCTCCCAGGCGGGGGTTCATGCACTAATTAAGCCCACCCCGGTGGGCATCCTTTATGTCTAGCTCGACTTAAGACCCCCCACCCCGGTGGGGGTACACAGTATAAAATAGCCCACCCCGGCGGGCTCTGCTTCTGCTTACTGGATATCAAGACCCCCCGCCCCAATGGGGGTGTGTAGTGAAAATTAGCCCGCCCCGGCGGGCTTGTCTTTTGCTAAATGACTTGGTGAATTCAACAAGTTCTTCCAAGTTTGCTCTAATTTACTTCAAATCATACCAAATAGTCCCAAATGTCCATTGAATGCCACAACTACCATCCTACACATGAAATAACATAAAACAAGTAAAAATGAACATGATCGCGAAGATTAAGCAACAAATAAGCATGAAATGGATATTGAATCGCGTATATAAAATCCACTTATCAATCCTCCGGCCTCACCTTCAACTGATGATAACCACTTCTCAAGGCAATCTTCGAGAAATATCTCGTTCCCTTCATCTGATCGAATATATCATCAATTCTAGGAAATGGATACTTATTTTTTATCGTGACTTTATTCAATTCTTTGTAATCAATGCAGAGCCGCATCAATCCGTCTTTCTTCTTAACAAACAACATCGACGCTCCCTATGGCGAAACACTCGGCTGAATATATTTCTTGTCAAGCAATTCTTGTAATTGCACCATCAACTCTTTCATTTCTACCGGGGCCATTCTATATGGTGCCTTAGATATCGAGGCCGTCCCTGGTAGTAAATCAATCACGAACTCGATTTGTCAATTCGGCGGAAGAACCGACAAATCATCTGGAAATACGTCCGCAAAATCTCTTATGATCAGTATCTCTTCTAGCTTCACACTCTTCTTCTGCGTATCGACTATGTAGGCTAAGTATCCTACACATCCTTATCTCAACAACTTCTTGGCTTGCATCACCGTCAGACAACTTGCTTGTCAAGGTGACTTGCTACCAAAGACCATAACCTTTGATGGAGTCATAAGGTTAACACACTTCTTTTGGCAATCAATTACTGCTTCGTAATTGAATAACCAATCCATTCCCAGTATAACATCAAATTCACCAAGTCTAATTGGTATCAAATCTACCATATTCTCGTGTCCTTTTATAACCACCCTACAATTCCTATATATGTATCTGACAGGAATCACTTCCTTATTCGCAATCTCTATACTTAAGGGAAATTCTAATTCTTCTTGGGGCAAATCTAAGTTCTGAGCAAATTCATCGGATATAAATGAATAAGTAGCACCCGAATCAAATAGTACATAAGCATTAATACCATGAATCGGAATGATACCTGACACCACATCCTTAGACCGCATAAAGATCCGCGACGGTCATATTGAAAGTCTTAGTAGTAGTAGGTCGGATATTGTGTTTGGTCCAAATGATAGTCAATGCACCACCACCGTTGTTGTTTCCTTTTCCACCTCTTGCAGTCCCCGCTGGCTTCTTAGGTCAATCACGAGACATGCGATCCTTCGAATCGCAGGTAAAACATGCTCCTTTCTTCGGACTAAAACAGTTCGGTGCAATGTGTCCCTCCTGACCACAGTTGAAACACACTCGCTTTCCCTTCAAACATACTCCAGTATGGTTCTTCCCGCACGTTGCACAAGCTTCAAACTTTTTCTTTTGCTGATTTCCTTGTTGTCGTCCTGCAGTCAAATTTTCGCTCCATTTCCTCTTCTAATTGTTACTTCCAACATTACTTCCACCAGCCTTATTTTCATTCTCATTCTTCCTCTTCTTTTGTTCTTGATTGTACTTGGTCAAGGCATCGCTTCCACCTTCCGCGATAATTGCCTTCTCCAGTACAGCCGCAAATGTGTTCAGTTGGAACATCGAGACCTTGCTTTAAAGCCAGGGTTTCAATCCTTGCTCGAACCTTCTCGCTTTACGCTCGTCAGTATTAACTTGGTAAGTGGCAAACCTTGCCAATTCGTTAAACTTTGCAGCATATTCCAGCACCGTCATCGTTCCTTGCTTCAACTCAAATAACTGCACTTCCAACTAATTCCGAGAACTCGCTGGAAAGTACATTTCAAAGAACATCTCCTTAAATCTATCCCACGTTATCACTCCTTGTCCTCCCCAAACCTTATTTGCCTGCCACCAATAGCTAGCTTCAGACTTCAGCATGAACGTTGCAAACGCGGTCTTCTGATCCTCGTTAACTCTAGCAACATCAAACACCTTCTCCATTTCCATGATCCAGGTTTGGGCTTCCACTGGATTCATAGACCCTTGAAACTCTAGCGGTCCAACCGCTTTGAATTCCTTAAAGGTCGTGACTTGAGCTTGCGGTTGATTCGCAAGTGCGCCCATCAATAGAGCTACCAACTGCTGAACTGGATTAGTGTTAGTCTCATTATTATTATTAGTAGACCCCTCAGGAGGTGCTTGCTGACGTGGTTGTCTTCTTCTAGGAGGCAGTCTCTGTTAAAATATGCGCTTATTAGTTCAGTACTCAAATTCTTGGGTATTTGAAGTTTAACTTAAACATTTAAAGCTATAACACATAACATTTCAAATAAACTCTTGTATTTTATTTATTCATAACGTTTTAAAACATGTTAAAGATAGCATAACCGCTATAAACATCCACTTTCTTGAACTAAACACGTTTCAGGATTACATACTCATACTGTGAGACCCCAGATTTTATGAATAAATATTTAATTTTCTCAAAATAATTTTTTGAATATTATGGTGTGGATTTGATATAATGTTATAGTTGTGAATAGTATTTATAAATTTTGCAAAGTATGCAAGTTGTCAGATTATATTCGATTGGTCGGGGAATATTCTTTCTGTCGGAAATATCCGTACGACGACACAATCATTGGTGGACCCCGCAACGAAATTATTGTTGGACTAAGAAAATGACAAAAATATTTTATGAAAATAACGGCGGAAGTTTTACAGTTAAAACTGTTGAACTACTCTCAGTAGTAAAAGTATAAAGAATACGCGTGGTTGCATAGTAGCACACAGTATTGATTATTGATGTTTACGTGAGAAGTCACTCAGTTATACTCAATTATTGCTACAGTAATTGCTGCATCATATCTCTCATATTATTGATTCGATTATTGTCACAGTATCATCTGCATAATATGTTATTTTATTAAATCAATAATTGAGACGACAAAGTTATTCATATTATTAAATTGCAATATTTACAATGTCTAGAAGTTCTATCAAGGAGAGGTTTGGTCACCTAATTGCGCGCCAATAGGGAGAAATCCTTATTGGAAAGCCCCCTCTTTCCTGGGAACGACCTGGTTGATAAATATTGTGAGTTATAATATTAATGATGAATGTTATTAAAATTGAAGTTATGCTCGGAGTTGAATTTGGAGACGCGGACGTGATATTTGAGTCCGGAATGATGAAATTAGTAAAAATAGACTATAAACACAAAATTTTCCGGGTTTTACTATTTGGTCAAAAAGTCAACAGTTGACTTTTTCAGAAAAAGTCAAACTTCAAAATTTCAAAATTTATATTTTTGATAAAAATAGTTTCATTGTGTTGGAATTATTTGTGTTAATGAAAATCGACATTTATTTCGATAATAATTGATGTCTAGAGGTTGTATTGACCAATCGGGTATTTAACCGGATAAATGAGCAATTGATTGCTATTATTTCACATGATTATAACTATTTCTTCACATGTGCATACTATTGTTTCACATTCTTGTTACTATTAGAGGGAGTTGGTGCAAGATTGATAATACTTGCATGTCTAAGTTAAAAATAGAGGTATAAATGGAGGTACTATACTGTAATTCGTATTTTCACATGTCTAGAACTATTAATTCACATGATTTACTATTGAATCACATTATTTACTATTAGGGGAGGTGGTGCAAGTTTGATAATACTTGCATGACTAAATTAAAAATTAAAGAAAAGTTGGAGGCATTGTACTGTAATATTTTGAGCCCCAAAACGTGCAATTATCAAAACTATATTTTTCTATAAATAGAAGCTCATTCTTCCTTCATTTCTCACCAATTCACTAAAGCTATAGAGCAATTATTATAGAGAGAAATTGTAGAGAGAAAATCTGTAGAAGAAGAGAAGCCTACTACCTCACTACTCCTATTTCCAGTTTCTTTCAAAGGTAAGGGGTATTATTTCTTTCTTTCGTCTTCTTGAAGAGAACTTCTGTTATTCCATTCTTTATTATTATGTTGGAATAACCTGTTTATGCGAAGTACCGCATACATGGTGAAATTCTTCTATTATTCCATTCTTTATTATTCTGTTGGAACATCCTGTTTGTGCTTTTACGCCGAACCTGGTTCCATCTTTATTATTACGTTGGAATATCACATGCAATGCGTTTTTTACTGTTGGACCTATTCCGTCTTTATTATTACATTGGAATATCCTATTCATGCATTTTTACGGGACTGGTTCCGTCTTTATTATTCTGTTGGGATAACTTTTGCTGTAAGGATTCTATTGCATACTGGTGATTTCTTTTGTTATTCCATTCTTTATTATACTCAGTTGGTTAAAGTTTTGACTTCTATACTCGTCATGAAATATCATTTTATTTGGTATTTTCTATTATGAGTTACTATCCACGGGTTACTATTCACCTAGTTACTATTCACTCTAGTATTATTCATTTGGGTATTCGGGGCACTTTTCATGCCAGAATACTATTCATGAGTTACTATTCACCAAAATTACTATTCACCCGAATATTATTCACTCGGGTATTTGGAGTACTTTTCATATCGGGGTACTATTCACGAGGTACTATTCCCGAAGTACTATTCACGGGGTACTATTCACGACGAAAAATTGATTCATTTATGTCCAAAATATTTTTTGTGCATGAATATTATTCTTGAATTTTACTCTACAAAGAAGTATCATGTTGACAATTTGGATGATATTAGTTCCTGGATAATTTAATTCTTGAACTTGTTTTATTGAATTCTTATATCATTGTCATCATCCTCATGTTTATATTTTTTTGAAAGTCATCTGTGGCCTGTAGTGCATAGATGGACTTGGTATGATTATGACCAGGGATTATTCGGTATAATCATGACCGTAATGTTACAAATGATGTGATAAAAGTCCTCATTGGCCCGTAGTGCATTGATGGACAGTTGTTGGCATGATCATGACCATTGATGAATACATGAATGTCCTTGGCCCGTAGAGCATGGAATTTGTGGTCGTTATACTAAAGAATATCTTTGGCCGTAGTGCAGGGGTGATTCGATGATGTGGATAATTTATTAAGCTGAGTCTCAGCGATAAAAGTGATGAAAAACCTTTTAAATCATAAAAGATAGTAGATTTTATTCTCTACTTGACTTTTTTAATGGATTGCTTGTTCCGCTGCAGTTAAACTTGATGTCTATTGTATTTTATCAGTTTAACATTGTTGAAGACTAATGATAATTTATTCTGCATTATCTTAGTCATAATATTTCTTCTTTGGGCTAGTTGAGCTCACCCCTTTCTTTTTCACCTTCTCTTCAGAAATGAGAACGTAGCCGGGACTAGTCGGGGAACGGAGTGACGATCTAGATGATAGTATTAGTAGTCCTCACTATTCTATGAAATGTTGTGATAATAAATGTATTGAGGACTTATTTTGAGTTTGTGTACTGTCTAGAAGACAATGATTGTATTAAAACTCACAGCTCATGTTGTATATTTAAGTTTGTATTTGTATTTTGTACCATGTATCTGGCGACTCAAGATGGGTGACGTATACCTGTTTTGGGGGCGTCACACATACTATCCCTTTATTCATCTCAAAATAAGGGATTCACAATTTATTTATTCACATAATTAACCACACGCTATTATCACTCTTATTCTATCTATGCATATTAAGACGTCGTAAGGCTTCTCGACGCTCTTCCTCCATGATACGATACGCCGTTCTATGATCCATCATGAACCATGACGAGTCTTCAAACTGAGGTGGGTAATAAAATACTCGATCCTGAGCCCTATCAATCGCTGAATTAAAAGCATAATCCATCTCTTTCATCTTGGCCTTCTTTACTTGGACCTTAGCCTCAGCACGGTTTGCACATTGAGTCGCCTTCATCCAAGCATCCTCTGCTCTTGCACGCTTAGCTGATTCCTCCTTGAAATCATCTTTCAATTTCTCCATGTCAGTCTTTATCTTTTTTTTTTACTGCTAGCAGGTCTTCATGTTGACCCTTGGTATGAACTAGGTCCCACTCCGTGTTTCCATGGTGTGAGTCGAGCTCTTGAATCTCCGCATCCTTCTGCTCCATTGAGGCATGATGCATCTCAACAATCTCCTTCAGCTCCTCAACTTTGTCCTCCTGTAATTCTATGTTACAATCGTACAGAGCATCATACATCTCAGCTGATATGGAGTTTGGTGGAAACTCCTTAGGATCCTCTTTCTCATCATCCTCCTCTATCTCCTCAGAACTATCCTCCTCGGGATCGGTCACAGGCTCATCCTCCTGAATTAACTGTTCCCGCACAACATGAATATCTCGGGGTTCGTCGTCTCTAAGTACCTGAGGTATCACTTCCCTAGCTGGACTGGATCCTCCTTCGTTAGACATCCTGACAACAAAATATTTTAAGTTTTACTTAACATTTTCAATACTCGCGAGCACATAAGTGATTAACATATAGCACATATTGTCTTTTATTATTTAGCTTCAATGGATACCTTAATCCATTCCTTAAAACTCGATAAGAGTTAGACACCTCTACATATTCTGTCTCCTTAAAGGTTACTTCCTAAGGTTTCCCCACCTAAGGTTCATAACCTAAAGCTTTGATACCAACCTATGACACCCCCAAATCCAGGTACTCCATTCCCACAAGATTTGGTGTTCACTTACAACTACCCATCATAAAGGATAAAGACATAATTTAAATAACTTAAACATTAATCCTTCCCATTAAAGGGTTACATCATCAACTAAAAAGAAATCCCAGGTAATCTAACCTTAAATTTATTACATCAGTTTGCGGAATACATCATATATTAAAACAAGTCTTTAACATAATTCATTAAAATAAAAATTCTCATAAGTCTTTAACACTTGGACATCTTGCCCTTTCCTTTGCTAGTGGATGGCTCATCGACTTTCTCTACTTTGGCTGCAGTGTTAAATATAAGAGTGAGCAAACAATTGCTTACTCATATAGGAAGTAGCAATGATAACAACATGAGAATGAACAACGAATGTTGAACAATAATGAACTTGTTCTACGAATCAAAATAGAAAACAAGTTCGAAATCAATATTTAAGGGTCTTAAGACCACGAAATATGTCTATGGTATTTAGGTATTATTACCTCAACCTTAACGTACTTAGGGGGATCAGCCCTTTGTACCATGTATTGTGCACAAACATCTAAACGTTACACGTACAAAATCCCCTATACTAGGGTTGTTCGTCTTAGCTTGAATTTAGAATTTTTGCACTAAAGAAAGTTTAGCTCGGAACTAACTTATTAATGTTTCTAGAATTTTAGAACACTATTCAATTATAGATTAATTCAATGAATAAAGGTTTGTTTACTACTTGAAGGTTTAATACAACAATAAAGCTTTGAACAAGGTTATCAAAGTCAAAGATTGAATAACAACAATATATAATTGAGAAAACATGATATACATGCAAAGTGCTATATTCAGAAAAGTTAGAACATGAATCAATATATTAGAACAATATATGCTTCGAATGATAATAAGGAAAGTAAAACTCGCTCGATGTAACGAATTAGGTTACAAGATCTTGTACATTCATACGCGAGATGGAATCAATAGGATTGCTTAACTTCAATATAAAATTTAGGAATAAAGAGATTACTTGACTTAAAGATAGCATAGCTATGAAATAGGCGTATTTGTAATAGAGATACGGTAAATAAACTTGCTCAATAATCACAAGGTAGAGTTAGGAAACTTGCCTCAAGCGTAAGCTATAATATTACAACTCACGTTCACTTACACATTTTAGTGGAATCACAATATCTATTAGATATGCTAACATACCATAACATGTACAATTCTAGATAATCTTATCATTTTAGCACAAGTCTTTCATTACCATACATATTTCAGAACCACAAGTGTACATTTCTCAACACTTATTCATTGCTCACTAAGTTCCTTAAATCATACATAACATTTTCACCACTTACTAACTTTGCATTTTAGAATTACAAACCACATGATACACTTCTGTTTTAACCTTGTTTTTACACATTTAACACGTTAACATAATCATTAAGCCATGATATAACGAATGACCAAAGTCTGCAGAAGTAGCAAACTTCTTTTCTCATGATCATCATCTGTTGTGGCTTGCCAAGATTATTACTGGATTCTGCATCGCATGAAAAAGCAGCGTGGCACAGCACAGATGCAGTCTGTGGCCATTCGCATTCGCATAGCAATACTTGCCGCCCGGTTTTTGTGTAACGCGAACTTAAACTCTGTTATAGGCTAAAAATCCCAATTCCATAGAATTTCACCACACTTCAACATCTAAAACTTTGTAATATTCTAGTTAATTATGTTATACACCATTATATATACAGAACATCACATATACATCATTTTGAGGAATCAAAACCATAGTTTTTCTAAATTTCTTCTAACACATATAAAGCATCAATTTTCATACTTTCTAAAGCCAATTTCAAACAAAAACATTGTTATTGCAATTCCTTCTTACAATTCAATTTCACGTGTTTGAGTGCTACCCCTTTTATATATACATGTCAATAACAAATTCTACAATACTATCACACACCCACAACCCACATCTTACAATCAACACTTGACAAAAACCCAATTCCAGAAAATAAAATTACAAAACTGAGAATTAGAAGTAGGGGTAGATTATACCTTAAATCCTTGATCGAACGCTAGCAAAAGATACTGCTAGGGCTTAGAAATTCCCTTCTTCCTCTTGCCAATCTAAAACTCTGTGTTTTACTCTCTTGCAAACCCTCTATTATTCCCTTTGGTATTATACGTGAAACAAGAAAACTGAGCGCTAACCTTAGGAAATAGACGCATAACATAAACTAATATGACACGTTCTCTTTCAGTTAGAAAAATAAAAAGACGTCAGTTGGAATAAACCAAAGGCCAAAAGGCTTTGTTTGGCTAACACCCTTTTCTCCCCAAATTAAATTATTATTATATTATTTATATTATATAGTTTCCATGTCACACCATTAATTTAGTTAATTTAAATAACTTTAGGTTAGTTAATTTTAAATAACTTATAATAATAATTAAATTCTTATTATCATTATACTTATAATTAATAAATAATTATATATCTAATTTTATTAATAAATTAGAATTATCACTTTATTTAATTTATTTATTTCCTTTAAATTAAACACTTCATTTAATATAATTATTTCCTTAAATATTAAGCAATTGATTTAATTTAATTATTTCCTTAAATTAAATCCTTCAAATAAAATTATCATTACTTAATTTAATTTACACTAATCAATTTAATTACTAAATTAATTCACCACAATTCATCAATTATTTATTTTCCTCAATAAATAAATTATTTAAAATATTTACTTAATTCCATAAATATTTAAATTAAATTACAAATTTCTCGATCGTTACACCTACCAAAACACAAATACTTGTCACATGGTACTGGGATCAAACTTCAATCCACCATATTTCATCGACTTTAGACCAAAGGGATGGAACTACCTAATCTCTCCTCACAAATAGGAGATTCGGCGACCATCTAAGTTGCGGTTGTGCCTCGAAGAGCAACACCAATCCATAAGAGATGGAATTAACAATATATGTTAATACTGTTTGATATATACAATATGTGTTGTACATGACAAAATGGCTAAGCTAGTCTGTACAGGAAAATACAAGTCTATCTACGGATCTGTGTGTATGCGGACTATCAGATCTAATATAGCATCCCTCTCTAATGAAGGAGGTAACACTGCAAGCTCCTGCCCAATGGTATCTACATGATCTAGCAGATCCGAGGCTAACTACATGGTGGCTTGATGCTCATCAATGTCTGCACTTATATCGTCATGGATGCCAGTCGTAAGGGATCTCATTGAAGTACTGTCTATGATGGCCACATCCCGGGCAGATAGGGCAGCATCCCGCTCTATATTCAATGCATCTCTAGCTAATCTATCCTCATCCCTCTCTAATAGGGTTGTGTCTCTCCCATCAAGAGCTGTCAACATCAAGGCCCTAGCCTGATCTCTCTCAAAGGTCATCATATGTAGACTCTGCTCCAGATACTATGCTGAATGCTGAATCATAGTAGCACTCGTATTGGGAGAATCCATCATAAATGCTGCCAACCCAGTAGTCAAATCCCCCTCAATGGGAGTATCAGCCTCCTCCATAGGCTCCTCATCATCGGAATCAGTCCCCTGCACTGTGGATACTACCGCAGCCGATGCAGTCTCTGTCTCCATCCATGCGAAATACTTTGCAGAACAACCCGGTTGACTGACAGAAAAATCAGCTAGCTCATGCTGATCCCAACAGGCATACAACCTGGATCTATCCTTTGCTGATAAGTGGCGAGAAGCGAAGCGCTGACTCGATGCCCCCTCAAAAGGATGGAAGTCTTGGAACTGGTCAAACTAACACATCACGGTCAGCGGGTGGTAAGTGATCATGCCTCTCAAGCTAGCCAGAGGAAGATAATCCATGCCCGGAGCATGAGTGATGAAGCTGTAGGGTGAGCTAAGCCATGAACACGGTAATATAGCAAATGGATCTCCGATCTCTGCTAGGAAAGCTGACCAAGATGCAGCATCTATACACTCCGCAGGCTGAAAGGAGTATGACATGGCTTTATCATGGGTGAAACAATACCCATGCTGTCTGAAAGTGTCAATCGGTCTCAAGTGTGACATAAACCACACGTACAGCATGACCGAGCTACCTGTAAACACTTCCGTCAGATAAGTGCAGCAGTATGTGGCTGACCTCAGAGTCTCTACTATAATCATCGATATAATGGTGTGACCCTCCATGAGAGATCTCACTACCATGATGACTCCTATGTCCAACTCATCCATGTACCGTGGCATGTAGACATACAACAGTACGCACAATAGCAGTACATCCATTCTGGCCAAACGCCAATGATCCTCCGGTGTGGTGTAATCCCTGGAATGCCGTGCATAACTATCCTCAGAGCCAAATTAATCACATAGAAAACTCTGGGATATAACGTGGCCAGATGTGAGCTCATCCTGCACCACCCTATGCCTCAATCCAGTGAGGGTCATGAACTACCTACTTATGTCTCCAATCGCCATATGCACGCAAGGTCTGTCCAGTGGTTGCATTGTCAAACGTGTATACTCCTTTAAAGTAGGAGTCAACTCCTAGGTCCCAAATCGGAAAACCTGCCTCTCCGATACCCAGTGCTCCAGCATGCCCTCCACGAATCCTGGTAGAACCTGAAACATCAGCGGTGGTCATAGTATGTCGCAACAGATGATCTACTGGTCACCTTCGTTCGATGGTGACATGTTATCATACCATGATCGATACCGGATACCACCAATAATGGTGGGTATGATCAATCTGACTAATCGTCAAGAAGAAGAGATCTGTATGGGCCGTGTTATAAGACCATCCAGGGGTCAATTCTGAATATCTCTGGACATACATATATATATATATATGCATAACATAATAACATGCATGATACAATAGATGGCAATATGATATAGGGAATGGAAAATTGTACATATATTCCTAAGTATATCATCATCTAATACATCTCTGTACAACTAAAATACAGGGAAATGGGGCAAAACTGCCCTACAACTAACAAAGGCCTATCAAAAGATATAACGAGAATGGGGCGAAGCTACCCAATGTCTAACAGAGGCCTATCAAAAGAGATAATGAGAATATACATCAGAAGAAGACAATGGTGTCAATGTCTACATCATCAATCCTGTCCAGCTGATGTAACTCCTCTTGAGTCACTAGATCTCTATCCACAAGGATGTCAGGCCTATACAATGGAGGATCTGCACTGGCAAAACCATATGGGTCACCTGAGGGGCCAGCGCCAGAGCTGGAAGGATCAAAAGTGTCTGCCTCTGAAGGATCTCAACCCAAGTGCCGAATAAAGAAATGTGCCCGGTCCAACTGTCGGGTCAAACTAACAATCTATGTCAAATGAGTTAGATCTCGGACATTGGCTAGCCAATCCATCATCATCACAGATTTAGGAACCATATCCCCCATGAACTGAGTGGCGTGGGTCTGGGCTCTAATGGTACGAGGGAACCACCAATGCTGGAATATCTCCTGAGTGCAGGAACCCTCTGATAGTGCAAAACTATCCACACCCAACAATGGGATATCAATAACGGGTGACTACGAAATAGGCCAATAACGCCTAACAGGAGGCAAGATCGGCATACGAATCTCTCATGTAGTGCTCCTGATAGCATGCTCTCCTAAGTAAAGCTCCCATCCTCTATCTGTGAAGAGAGGAATCCTACGGGTGGAAATCGCATGCTTAACACCAGTCGGGTACCCATCCTCAAATCCAATGCTCAAATGTTCCCCAGAGTAAGGAACCCACGTGATAACATCCGCTGTCAACAACTCCAGCTGTAGGCGACAATGAGTAAAACCCTCAGCAACAGGGACCTCAACCAGTATGGAATGATGCCATCTCCATTCTCGTGGATAGGTGTCTAAACCTAATACAATCACAGGACGCAAACATGGGAGCCTCTTATAGGCCTGAAACTGCCAACATAAAGGCAAACATCTGTTGTCAGTTAACACTCTTAACCTATACATGGGAAAAGATAAGAGAAATACTCACCAGTAGAAATGGGTAGAATCTTAACCAAGCCTCGGTCAAGCCCTGCTATCGCATGCGCATTCCCCTGAGGAAGTAGGCGAAAGTGTAGGAACCCCAATCATAATCTCCTATACAGTCCACATGTCGAGTGGCACTAATCAAAGAGAATGACATTGTAAAAAAGTTATCAGCTATGAAGCAGCCCCTAATGATCATCAAGAACAATCGCAAAAGAATGCGATCCCTAACTCCCACATCATCGGGTATGGGCTCACTCAACAGCCCGCTCATAGCATCTACGCTCAAAGGACCTGTACGAATAGTCCTGCCCTTGAGCGCCTCCGTCAGAACTTCTAACAAGGATCTGACAGCAGTAGGGGTGATATCCGCCATACAAGGCACTTGATCCCCTCCAAACTCCATACCTGTGATAAATCGCCAATCCATCGACGTCATCATCACCTCACAGTCCAGCAAATGGAGTGACTGAGTCAGGTGAAACTAGCATTCAGACAATGCCCTAAGGTAACCCCAGGGAAAACGCCAGGGAAGAATGGAAAAAAACGTCCTGAATCCCCAGCCACATACAATCGCTCTATAGTCATCATGTAAAGCCTGATACATAAAGTGGATGCTAAACCAATTCCCTCGAGGCTGTGTAAAACCGGGAACCTACATCAAATGCAGATCAACATCAGAACCCTTTACTCCTCATCAATAGGAAATAAGGAAGATTAAGATCTAACTTTATACCTTGTTTGCGTGCAGGTAAACTGAAGGGTATCGACTCAAGTCGTCCAGAAGCTCTAGGTTCACCACCTAAATGCCTGGCAAATCCCTACGGGGAACACATGCAGCAAGAGCGGGGTCCGCAATCGGAACATCCTCCTCCTCGTCCTCGACGTCATGCACTTCAACCTAGATAGGACGTATCACCGCCTCCACCAAACGACGAGGCTGTCTAACATAACGGGGTTGAGGCACTTCTGAAGCCCTTCTTCATACACCAGAAGTGGTCCTGCGGGAACTACTCGGCTGATCCGGATCCATAATTTCTGGACAACATGTCTCCAAATCACCTCAGAAAGGGTGTGGTAATGTTTAACCTGGAGCTTTTCAAAATGCATTTTTATGACTACATGCATGCATGCATCATTGTAACATACGTCTACAGTAGAGTTAAAAATGAATGACTACCCACTGCGTACATTTTTCAAAATTTTTCCATAGTCCCCTTTGTAAATAAGACTATCCACGTGCACATAGGCATGACTAGGTGGCCATTCAGTAGCACACCTACCCACAGTTATATACATTCTACATTCATTAAGACATCATAATAAAAAAAATATCCGTAAGTATAGTCTAATTACCAGGATTATTTTACTTTTCTACCTTTACTCATTTGTCCTCAAATAGGATAAGAAATGACAGTAAAACGTGCCAATTTGACTGTTTCAAAAGTCAATTTTTTTCACATTATTATATTCACCATGGTTTAATGCTAACATTTACTATGTTAAATATTTTTTATAAAGTTATATCAGCATGCATATTCACTACAATGTGTCTAAATGCATTTCATGTGATAAGTCATTTTCCAACGGATAGAAACTGGAAAAGAATACATGCATACGTTACCAGGACAGTGTAAAACACTGGTATGGTGACAGAATTTATAGAAAGTCGCCCGAACTTAGCAGATCTAAAGAAGAGCTCTCAGACTTCCTTCGCGGCGCAGCTTGAAAATGACTTATGAAAGCAACACGCAGGCTTTACATAGCCACAGTTGGCCGCAGGTCTACCTGCGACTACCACAAGTGTACCTGCAACACCCCTACATGGGTCCCACCCCTCCGGCTCAGTTCAGTTTGAGTTGAAAAGGAGGTCTCACAAGCTGAAAATGCCAAATCAGAAATAAAAATGCTACACAATTGAGTGGAATAGCCTGAAATCTTGGTTTTCACGGGCCGAACTCTGGCTTCACATATCACTCATTGGTATTCACCTGAATGCAAGGCATACTATACTAGTGACCTCAGCTTTTAAAAATCATGTTCGAAAATGCCTCACATAGGTCCGATGCCACCAAATACAGGGTCGTAACCCTAAAAGACATATTCCTCGACGGAGGTCACAACGCAGATGCCGATATCATCGATAAAGTATCCCTGACGGGGGTCACAATGTAGATTTTCACTCATCCACGTATCCCCAGTGGGGGTTTCAAAGCATTCTTCGTCTATGAACGAATCCCCGGCGGGGTTACAACGTAATTCAACCATTGATGCATGGGTCAATGAAGGTCAAGCAGCCTTGGCGTCATTTCAATTGATGGTAAGTAAACCCATCAAAGCATCGGAGACCATTCGATGATCTCATCCATCAGTGCATTTATCCACAGCCTTCCCCGGCGGGGGTTACAACGGAATTCAACCATTGATATACACATCAATAAAGGTCAAGCAACTTTGACATGTTCCCCGGTGGGGGTCACAACGCAATGCACACATCAATGAACGACAAGCAGCCTTGACAATTTTCCTAACAAGGATCTATCCAATGATACACACATTAGCGAAAGGTCAAGCAGCCCTGACAATACATACTGTTGGCAGTAACTCCAACATGATCGTGGTATATGCTGGTGACACAAATCAGAGAAGATCATCCTCATCTGAGAGGATCGATGATGGAATATGTTATACACATCCTCAAACAGACAAAACTTTATCCCCACAGATCTCTTGTACACGAGAGACACCTCTACGAAGTAAAGTCTGTATCAAAGATCCAGGACTTTGGTGATAACCCCAACATCAACATCCTGGAATACTTAGATCGCATGTCCAAGACATCACTGATTGTCATCCCCGACAGGATTTACAGGGAAACGACAATCATCCCATCATGTTGGAAAATAATCCAACAACATAGATGCATCATGCATTTGCATCATGTTGCTGCACATAACATCATGTTTATCTTGTTGTATTTCAAGTGTTTAGGATTCTTTATCCTATCAATGTCTTGTATTGCGTGAATATGATAAAGAGGGGCATCTGTAGACACTCAAAATTTTCTGCACACCTGTTACTAACATTGTAGGAGGGAAAATTTGTCTTTCAAAGATAACCTTGGAACACCGCTCACATCCATTCCGGATACCACCGGAAGTTCAGTCTCAACCCCGGAACACACACTGGGAGTATCAATTCCAACCTCAGAGATAACCCCAAGTTTTATCCTTGGAGATAACCCTAAGGAATGCTGTTGTAGTTTCGGCGATAACCCTAGAAATGCTTGTTTCAAATGCATGCAATCAGCTTCAATCTCAGACCTCCCGCTGAGGCACTCATTCCAAAGACCTAGAGATAACACATGGAAGACATGCACCCTTAAAGATGACCTTGAGGAATTCAAACACTTGCAGCTGTCCAATCTCAGATGTAACCCTGAGCAACATCTGCTTTATCAGCCCAAACTGGAGATAACCCCGGTGAGGGGCAAAATTGTCATCTTGCCACCTCAATCCCCAGCGCTCCGTCTCAACATTTCATACATGCATTTCTATATAGCTATGTCCCACAAGAGTCAAGGTTCCAATCCCGAGTGACTATTACGCGTGGCAGCACACCAGATAGAATTTAAAGCTTGAAGACCATGGGCGTGGTCCCCTCTTCCTGACTTCGTACAACCTTTAATCCCATGTCATTGCATAACTCTCAACAAAAGCAGTCCGAAGAAGGTCTTGTAAACCTCGTTCGGATGCTCGGATTGAAATTCTATAAGTTCGAGCGGACATCACAGTGCATGAGTGCACGTACTTTGAGATGGCAGGACCCATGAGCCTGGGGCACCCGAGCAACAAGGGTGCATCTTTTGGCGACCACATGTACATCTACTGGCCATCAGTAGATACACTCATGGCCACCAGCTCTATAAATATAGAGCTTGGGGTGGCCATTTGTAAGAGAAAAAAAGGCGAGGAAGCCCTGTCCAATTTGTTCTGTACACACCCCATATTGAGTGCTTTTTCATTTTAAACACCTGTTAGCTCACATATAGCTATATTTTACCGATGGGAGCTGAGTGTTTATCCATTTAGAGTCATAGAAGCCTGCCTTGGCAGCCAACTATAAGCCTTCTCACACTTTATAAAGCCTTTCTCTTCATCTTTGCACACACTATTCTTCACATTGAGAGTTGTGTTGTGTGTGTATGCCTGGACTTTGGTCTATGGTTTTCATTTCTATCTGTATATATATACTTATATATGTATATATTTATATATATGGACTAACATTATCGAGTTATGTCTCGATTGAGCCTAGACTTATGTCTAGAGCGTTTACTTGCTTATATATATATATATATATATATATATATATATGAACTGTTGTCGGACTCTATCCGATGAGCCTAAATTTTATATCCGGTGCGTTTATTGCTTTTTTTATATATATATATATATATATATATATATATATATATATATATATATATATCGACAAATCATTTGAAATGATAAACCGAGTAGAGATTGAGAAACATCCTGTGCTTTTACTTCTTATATATATATATATATTTACATTTCTGTCAGGCCTGGAGTTTATTTCGTGGCCTTTTACTGCTTTATTTACATTTCGTCCTGCCTGGAGTTTACTTCGTGGCGGTGGATTATTTTTACTGCTTTCTTTACATTCAGTCCTGCCTAGAGTTTACTTTGTGGTGGTTGATCGCATTTACTGCTTTATTTATATTTCTGATCTCCCATGGAGGTGCTTCATGGTGGTTGATCATGTCTACATATATATATATATATATATATATATTTACCGCTTTTAT
Organism: Panax quinquefolius; assembly: GCA_020205615.1. NCBI lineage: Eukaryota > Viridiplantae > Streptophyta > Magnoliopsida > Apiales > Araliaceae > Panax > Panax quinquefolius. The sequence continues at coordinate 190,263 of JAINUW010000323.1, forward strand.
ATATTTACATTTTTGATCCCCTATGGAGGTGCTTCGTGGTGGTTGATCATGTCTGTATATATATATTTATAACTTTTATATATATAACTTCTTACTGCTTTTCATAAAAACTGGGGCACCATGTGAGCCTAGGAATCATGTGATCATAGATTCAGTCTACTGAATCTAGATTCGGTTCCCGTGATGGACATTTTCAACTGTAAGTAGCTTGTACATCATTCATGGTGTTTGAATTTCCTTAGATGGTTGTCATGCCCATGAGGAGTTTGGCACCACTATATATTATTTTCTCGAAGATGCTTCACATCTCAAAAATAAAAGCAAACAAGCCGAATATTTAATAATAAAATGGAAGTATCAAAGCCCTCAATTACTATTGAGCACAGGGTTTAAAAAACCTCTTTTACAAAACCTCACTGCTATATCTTGTTCAAAATTAAATTTTTGTATAAATTCAAACCCTGTGTATATAGGTTCGAACGAGGCATAACACTACTTCCAAACAAATTGCACATTGATCCATACACACACACACACACATTAATATAACAGTTTCTTGAAAAGTGGCGGTCACCGTGGCAACACGGATGTCAGGGGGTGCCTAATACCTTCCCTCCCTATAATCAAACCCCCGAACCCAAATGAATCTCAGTTTCACAGACCCGTTTAGCAGTGTCACATCACTGGGTCAATGTGCAAACCTTTTCTCGGTTGCGTTGGTGCAACCAGTTAAAAACACCAACTGGCGACTCTTATAGTCAAATCGTCGACATGATACATGTCGGACCTTTTTCACGCATTTTTTCAAACAAATCTCACATAATATGAGAACACCAAAAAACAAGAACAAAAAAGGGATAAATAAAAATCCCGACGACGACACAATATTTACCATAGTAAGTTTAGATTTAAGAATATGAAAATAAATAATATACGAAATTAAAAATGGATTTTCACCTGTCATGCGGTACGTAATCCACGTAGACAGGTTATTCCAACATATTAAAGGATGAATACGAAAAATAGTATTTGTAAGACCCCAACTTTTATGAATAAAGAATAATTTTTCTCGAAATATATTTTTGAATATTATGGTGTGGATATGATATAATGTTATAGTTGTGGGTAATATTTGAAAATTTTGCAAAGTAAGCAAGTTGATATAAAATATTCGTTGTGTCGGGGAATATTCGATTGGTCGGGAGAATATTCGTTTTAACAAGGAATATTCGTATGACGACACAATAATTAGTGGACCCCACAATGGAAGTATTGTCGTAGTTAGAAAATGACAGAATTATCTTTTTATAAAAATAACGGTGAAAGCTTTACCGTTAAACTGTTGAACTACCCGGTGGTAATAGTACAATATTACACATAGTTGTATAGTAGCACACGGTATTGATTATTGATGTTTACATGAGAAGTCACTCAGTTATACTCAATTATTGCTACAGTAATTACTACATAATATCTCTCATATTATTGATTCAATTATTGTCACAGTATTAATATTTTATATTATTAAATCAATAATTGAGACGACAAAGTTATTCATATTATTATTTGCAATATTGACGATGTCTAGAAAGTTCTGTCAATGAGAGGTTTGGTCACCTAATTGTGCGCCAATAGGGAGAAATCCTTATCGAAAAGCCTCCAATTTCCTTGGAATGATCTGGTTGTTAAATATTGTGAGTTATAATATTATTAATGAATAATTGTTAATAGATTAAAAATGTGTTTATTAAAGATAAATAATTTGTGGTAAATATTTATTCAATTTTTGATATAAATATAAGGAATGTTATGAGGCATTTGTTGTAAGTTTGACTTAGTATTCCATGGGAAGATTTACTAATTTTATGGACCGTCGATGGTGGTTTTAATAGATAACCAATCTGGACCATTTATGTTGGTTTTAATAGTTAATCAATCTGGACCATTGATGGTGGTTGTAATAGTAAATCAATCTGGACCATTGATGGTGGTTTTAATAGTAAATCAATCTGGACTGTCGGTGGTGGTTTTAATAGTAAATTAATCTGGACCGTCGGTGGTGGTTTTAAAAGTAAATCAATCTGGACCGTCGATGGTAGTTTTAAAAGTAAATCAATCTGGATCGTCGGTGGTGGTTTTAAAAGTAAATCAATATGAACCGTCAGTTGTGGTTTTAATAGTAATCAATATGAATCGTCCGTTCTAATAGTAAATAAATCTGGACCGTTCATGAATCAGTTACTATTTAGTCCATTTTCCTATAAATAGAAGCTTAAGTCTTCTTTTATTATCACCAATTCACTGAGATTCATAAGAGACACTATAGAGAGAGAAACTATAGAGAGCAAGAAGAAGAGTATTCTACTACTTCACTATTGCAGTATTCAGCCTTCTACTAAGGTAAGGGGTATTATTTGTTTCGTATTCATAAGGAATACTATTTTTCATATTCATCCTTTAATATGTCAGAATAACCTGTCTATACGGATTACATACTGTATGACAGGTGCAAATCCATTTGCAGTTTTGTATGTTATTTCTTTTCATATTCTTAAATCTAAACTTACTATGGTATGTATTGCTTCTATAATCCTTGAAATTAGTGGAATATTCTTGAGTTTTACGCTTCATCGAGTATTATTTCATTGAAATATTGATCCGAACTTTCTTATTAAATACCAATATTTTCACCCGGGGTACTATTTATGGGTTACTATTCACCCGATTACTATTCACTAGAATATTATTCACTGGGTATTCGGGGCACTTTTTCTATCGGGGTACTATTCACAATTTACTATTCATAGGTTACTATTCACCCGATTACTATTCACTCAAATAATATTCACTCAAGTATTTGGGGCACTTTTCATGTCTGGGTACTATTCACGGGATACTATTTCCAAAGTACTATTCACAGGGTACTATTCATGGGATACTATTCACCAAAAAATTTATTTCTTTTCTGTCCAAATTATTTTTGATACAAGATTATTATTCTTGAATTTTACTCCACAAAGCAGTATCATGTTGACAATTTGGACATTATTGATTTCTGGATAAATTAAATTATAAATCTTTAAAAATTTATCCTTTGCTTTCTTTTAATTGAATTCTTATATCATTGTCATCATCCTCATGCTTATATTATGATGAAGGTCATCTTTGGCTTACTTGCATATATGGACTGTTGATTGGTATGATTATGACCAGGGATAATTTGGTATGATCATGGCCATTGATGATTACACGAATATTCTTGGCCTGTAGTGCAATAATAATTTGTGGACGTGATACTAATGAATATCATTGCCCCGTAGTGCAGGGATGATTCGATGATATGATTTATTTAGCTGAGTCCCAGCGAGAAAGTTAATGATAAACTTTTTAAATCATAGAAGATAGTAGATATCATGCTCTACTTGACTCTTCTAATGTATTGCTTGTTCCGCTGCAATTAAACTTTTTGTTTATTATATTCTATCAGTTTAACATTGTTAAAGGCTAATGATAACTTATTCTGCATTATCTTAGTCATTATATTTCTTACTAGGCTAGTTGAGCTCACCCTTTTACTTCCATTATTCTCTTTATGAAATGAGAACGTAGCCAGAACTAGTCGGGAAACTGAGTGATGATCCGAGATGGTGTTATAATAGTCCTCACTATTCTATAAAATAGTGTGACAATAAATGTAATGAGGACTCCATTTGAGTTTGGATATTGTCTAGAAGATAATATTCCTGTAAAAACTCTCAGCTCATGTTGTATAATTAAGTTTGTATTTGTATTCAGTACCATGTATTTGACGACCCAAGATGGGTGATGTATACCTATTTTGGGAGCTTCACAATATTCCTTATGAATATGAAAGAAATAATACCCCTTACCTTAGTAGAAAACTAGATACTCCAATAGTGAAGTAGTAGAATACTCTTCTTTTTGCTCTCTATAGTTTCTCTCTCTATAGTGTCTCTTGTGAATCTCAGTGAATTGGTGAGAATGAAAGAAGAATTAAGCTTCTATTTATAAGAGAATGGACTAAATAGTAATTGATTCATGAATGGTCCATATTGATTACTATTAAAACCACAACCGACGGTTCAGATTGATTTACTTTTAAAACCACCACCGATGGTCCAGATTGATTTACTTTAAAAACCACCACCGACTGTCCAAATTGATTTACTTTTAAGACCACCACCGACGGTCCAACTTGATTTACTATTAAAACCACAACCGACGGTCCAGATTGATTTACTATTAAAACCACCATTAATGGTCCAGATTGATTTACTATTACAACCACCATCAAGGGTTCAGATTGGTTATCTATTAAAACCACCATTGACGGTCCATAAAATTAGTAAATCTTCCCATGGAATACTAAGTCAAACTTACAACAAACGCCTCATAACAAATCCCTATATTTATATCAAAAATTGAATAAATATTTACCACAAATCATTTATCTTTAATAAACACATTTTTAATCTATTAACAATTATTTATTATTAATATTATAACTAACAATATTTAATAACCAGATCATTCCCAGGAAAGAGGGGGCTTTTCGATAAGGATTTCTCCCTATTGGCGCGCAATTAGGTGACTAAATCCCTTTCCTCGATAGAACTTTCTAGACATCGTCAATATTGCAAATAATAATATGAATAACTTTATCGTCTTAATTATTGATTTAATAATATAAAATATTATATAGATAATACTATGACAATAATTGAATCAAATAACGTGAGATACTATGCATCAATTACTGTAGCAATAATTGAGTAAACTGAGTGGCTTCTTACGTAAGCATCAATACCGTGTGCTACTATGCAACCACGCATATTACTATATTTTTAGCACCGGTTATTTCAACAGTTAACAGTAAAATTTTCACCGTTATTTTTATAAAAGTTATTTCTATCATTTTCTAACTCCGACAGTTATTCTGTTGTGGGGTCCGCCAATGATGGTGTCGTCATACGTATATTCCCTAACAAAAAGAATTTTCCCCGACCAAACGAATATTCCCCAACACAATGAATATTTTATATCAACTTATATACTTTGATTTTTTTTTTTAAATATCACCCTTAACTTCAACCTTTTATCAATTTAACCATTTACTAAATAGAATAATAATTATAAGAAATTGAATACTTTCATTTCATAAATTCGGGGTCTTACAATCTCTCCTCCTTATGAAATTTCGCCCTCAAAATTTACGTACGTACCTGGTATGCCGAAGAGGTGAGGATACCTTATTTAGATTCTAACTCTTGAGGTATAACCTTTGAGCATAGAATATGTTCCTTCTTATCCAAGATTTTAACAGGTATCTCCTGATACGTTAAATCTTTTGCTGTCTCGTCTAGTTCTAATTCAATAATGTGGTTCGGGTCGTCCACAAATTTACATAACATCAATACGTAAAAAATGTTATGAATATGCGATATACTTGGTGGTAAAGCGAGTCTATAGGCCACAGTTCCTACTCGATCGAGGATTTAAAATAGACCAATAAAATCGGGGGTTGAGATTTCCTCTCTTCGTCGATTCTTGCTTCTAAAATAACGCCTTCTTGCACCTTCTTCTTCACATTCATCAGCTCTGAGTCTGTAGTTTGAACAGCTTTAATTTATTGATTAAAGTCAATTCTAATCATATATTTGTTATCTTTACGTAGGTTCTTGGAGTCTTTAACTCTATCTGTATCCTTTGTAAGTCATTCGAAATGGGTCTTTGTGTTAATAATATCGCACTTGTAAACACATACGATCATCTACTCAACTCGTCAGCTGCCACGTTTGCTCTTCAACGAAGATATTGAATGGTATAGTCGTAATCTTCAACAGCTCGAGCCAACGTCTTCGGTGCATGATACGTTCATTTTAGATGAAAAAATATTTGAGGGTTTTAGAAAAGGGTTTTGTATTGGGGTCAATACAAAATTCGATTTCACGCTTCTGGGGTAGGCTTGGAAGTTCTTCAGGAAATACCTCAGGAAATTATTAAGGATATAAATATCATTCAAAACTGTGACTCTCATCCAAGACTTGGATAACAAGTCACATTGATACCTATCAACTTGCCACCGTTGTTCACGACGTCCCCTACGAAAAGTCTGGCTTTGGTGCATTCCAAGACTTGGAAGTCACCAGCGAAAGGCTCGGAGCTCTTTACTTATGGCTTGATATGATAGTAATTGACTTTAGTGGTTTGGTTGCTTGAATTCACATAATAGATTGGTTAGGAATATGAAAGCTAACAACCTTACGAAAATAATCAATTTTTGCATGCTGAGTAGTTAACCAATCAATTCCAAAAATCATATCAAATGCAAGTATTTTCAAAGAGGTAAGATTGATAGGTAACGTGAGGGTGCAGATTTGAATCAAATAAGATTTATAAATAGTGGATGTAACGAATGTTTCTCCTAATAGAGTTTCAATAGATAAGTCAAAGTCTAACTTCTTTGGGGTCAAATTTAAATGTTGAGCGCAAGTAGGAGAAATAAAAGAGTGGGTAGAACCGTATTGAATAAGGTATAGACTTCTTAAGCGTTTATGATTAACTTACCCGTGATAACTTTGTTTGGGTTCCTCGACAAACGCTCTCACTTAAACTACCGGCTTTGACTTGTCTGGGATAGCCTTTGGTGTCACCATCCCAGCTGGACTTAACTTCACTACACGAAAAAATTGAGCAAGGTGACCTTCTCCTCCGCAATTGTAACACGCTTTGGACTGCATCGTGCAGTTTGGACTAATGTGTCCCTCCCCTCAGCATTTGAAGCATACGATCAGTGATCGTTCTCCTTCCTTGAAAATGGGTGATGGTGCTGCTGTCTTTCTATCATTGTTGAACCTTCTCTTCTTAAAACTGTTCCCACTTAGTTCATCTTTCATATTATCTTGGCCATGATTACCACCGAAGTGGTTACCATTTCTTACCTAATAATTTCCTCCACGATGGTTATCATTGTTCCGATGGTCGTTGCCACTGGTATGATTATTATCGTGTTGTTGGTCGTTGTCTTTTGGTTGAGCTGACTCATAATTGCGCCCTATTCACAACATCTGAATATAAACAAAGTTTGTGATAAATGAGGTATTGACGAATTTCGGGTTTCTAACCTCTCAGAAACATTCGCGTCGTTCGCTCCTCATTAACTACTAAATGGGATGAAAACCGGGACATCTGATGAGTGCATATTATTCATTTATTTTTATTCCTTTATGTTTAGTTTTATTGCATGTTTCATGTGTATATGAGCTTATTAAAGTGTTTAATGATTTCAGGAGGAATTGGAGCTGAAATGAGGAAAAAAGAAAAATTGTAGGGTTTTTAGCATTAAATTGGATACATGGTCTTGGCTTGGGACTTGGATTTTATTGTAGAACTCTTCTTTAGCTTTCCGGAACATCTTGAATCGTCCCAATCAGAGTTCATATGAAAAGGTTATGATATTTTTACTAAACGGACGTTGAACCTCAAAGTTTGGAAGTTGCAATTTACATAGCAGTCATTTGGAGCCCGATTTGGACCTTGATCCGGCTAGAATCTGTCAAATCTCAAAGAATAAAAGTTATAGATCTCGTCGATATCTTCGTTTTGATAGGTAGCAGGTCCTGTAACTCTTCCCGGATCAAACGTTGTGCTCATTTTACCAAAGGACGTCACAATAGAAAATAGGGGCGAATTTGTGCGGGAAATATGGAAAATCTTGGAAATCATAGATTTTTGGAAAGTTTCTAAAAGCAGATTTTGGCAGATTTCTACATGGAATTGGATTGATATTTCTATTAGCTTTTGGATTTCCTTAGACTAAGATTTATTTCTAAATTGAATTCTATTTCTTTATGGAAACTAGTTATGATTTGTAATTCCTTTTAGAATTTGGATTTCTAATTCCCATAGGATTAGGACTTTGTCTAGCACTATAAATAGAGGATGATAGTCAGGATTTTATTCATTCAATCATCTACTACATTCTCTCATCTACAACATTGGAGGATTGAAGACATGAGCTAAGTTCTTTTTATTCAGTTCTAAAGGGAGGTGAATCCTTGTTACAAGTAATTGATTAATTGAGTATTATTATTTATTCCTTCTTGTGTGAAATTTCTTTTGATAATCTATTTTCATTGATTGCATGCTAATTGATCTAATTGATTTAATATGGCCAATTGAGTTAATTTGATCATTATCATCTGCTAGATTAAGATTGATATTACGTGTAATTGATATCTTTCTTCATCACAAGTAGTAACTTGATAATAATAATTGTGGACTAGTTTTTGTTTATTGCTAAGATTATCAGAAAACAAGTTAAACAAATCGAGTTTATGTGTTTGTTGCTTGGATTAGCCTAATTCTCTATTTCTTAATGCTTCTATCATATTAAATCTAGAGAGCTTATTCTAGGTTATATGCTAGTTAGAATCTGGTGGAGAGCTTGTTTCATACAGTGATAATCTAAGGAGAATTTCAGATAGCAGAGCTTATTGTTATCTAGGGCTAATAGTTTCATTGAAGGGAAAATAATAATAACTTGATTAATTAATTGTGGTACTTGGTGAAACTGAATTGCTGAACTGAAGTTTTTACTTTTTTGGTTAACTTCATCATTAATTCTTATTTTCTTAGTTTCAAAATAATTTTCAAAAAATCCCCAATCTTTATTTTCTATCAAAATAATAGAATAAGTATAAAATAAATCACTCTCTGTGGGATCGATCCTTGCTTACTACTGTGTTAATTGTTTGAATTTGTAAAGTAAAAGTGAGGTTAATTTAGGAGTGTAAACGACAGCTCCCAAATTTTAACGCCGTTGCCGGGGAGTGTTATTTGTTTTTGTTTATTCTTTATTTTCGTTTATTTTTATTATTTGCTTTTTGTTTTTGTTTTATGACTCAATCCTCTAACTTTATTGACTTAAATTTTGATTAAGAGATAGAGATAACTGCAGATATAGAAGAAGCTCTTGTTCCATCACTTGAAGAGGAAAAGATGGTATGTGCCAAACAAAATAGGACTTTAAAAGAACTAGCTACTCTCGATCTTGATCAATCATCATTTTGTATTGAGTATCCTACTTTAGATGTTGCTTTTGAACTTAACTCTAGACTAATTCATCTTTTGCCTACTTTTCGTGGTCTTATAGGTGAAAATCCATATAAGCATCTAAAGGAGTTTCGTGTGGTGTGTTCCACGATGAAAGAACAAGGAGTGACAGAGGAGCAGATCAAGCTTATACTTTTCCCGTTCTCATTAGCAGATTTGGCTAAAGACTGGTTATACTATCTTCCTTCAGAATCAATACGATCATGGACTGATATGCATAGGTTATTTTTAGAGAGGTATTTCCCTGCATCAAGAGTTGCCGATACAAGGAAGGAGATATGTGGAATCATACAGTTCAATGGAGAAACTCTTTACGAGTATTGGGAAAGGTTCAAGAAGTTGTGTTCCAGCTATCCACCTCACAGAATTGATGAACATTACTTGATCTAGTACTTCTATGAGGGGTTGCTACCAATGGAAAGAAGCATGATTGATGCAGCAAGTGGAGGAGCACTAGTAGACAAGACTCCAGAAGCTGCAAGGAACTTAATTGCAAACATGGCAGTTAACTCATAGCAGTGTGGAACTAAGATGGATCACACACCACAAAGGGTAAATGGGGTAAGCACGAGAGACTTGGAGCAGTAGATTTCTGATTTAACTGCTTTGGTTCAACAAATGGCTGCAAGGAATACCAAGGTTTTCAGCAAGCTCAACCTCAGTACCACATAGAAAACCAAGAAGTACCTGTCAATTCTGGGACATCTATGGAGGATATGTTCAAGGCATTCATGAACCAAACACAACAATTCATGAGTCAGACACAACAATTCCAGCAGGAGACAAGAACTTCTGTTCAAGATCTAAGGGACCAAGTTGGTCAGCTTGCAACCACAGTAGAAAGGTCACTTTCTCAAACTATTGAAAATGTAAGTGCCATAACATTGAGATGTGGTGCAGAGGATCAGCAAAAAGGAAATTCAATACAAAGCAAGTCCAACAATAGTGAAACAAGCAGCAGTGATGTACTCAAGCACAAATTTCCACCTCTTTCAGCTTATGAACCAAAACTACCTTTTCCCCAAGTTCTAACAAGGAATTGGAAAGTTGGAAAGAATTCAACGTGGTATATAGAGTCTAATGAAAAATTCCTAGAAAAAATGACGAATAGGGAACAAAAACTTAAAGATGATGAGGAGTTCACTAGTGGATACCAGTTGGAAGTTCTTGAGGCTACTACTAAATTTGAAGAAGAAATCAGGTATTCAAAGTCTGAAAAGGATGAACAAGAGGAAGAGGAGAACAATTGGATAAGTTTTGCAGATCTTTACAAAGAGGATATAGGTGATATAGTGTTGCAAACAACAAAAACACTACATGATAGGACCTTAACTATGGAATTGGATGAGGCACATGTCCAGTTCAGCACATATGAGACTAAAAGGTATCTTAGTATTGTTGATTTTGTTTTCTCTACTGATGTTGTTGACTCTATAGGGCAGGAATCTTTTGATCAAATATAATTATACGAGAAGGATTTGAGGGCTGGAATGGAGCAAAATCATGATACGAAGGATGCTCCTAATGAATTGAAATTGTTACCAGTCCACTTGAAGTACACAAGTTCGATTACATAGAATGAGAAGGATGATGTCAAGCCAATGACAATAAACAAGGGCAGCTACTCCTAAAGGTGGCGAAGGGAACCTTTTGCTCCTCTGAGCATTCCAAGACATCAAATATCTTGGTGATCTGCTTTATCCACGTCTCCGCCTTAAGTGGTTCTGGCTTTCCCAAAAACTCCGGCGGTCCCAGCTCCTTGAACTGCTTAGCGGTGACCAGCCGTGAGTTGCCAGTGTTTACACCTGTATTTTGAACATGAGTCTCTCTCGCCTGATGTTGCATGAAATACATAAAGCCTCTAAACATCCCATCGTTCATCATTTGGTCGGTGTTGTTGTTTACCTGAGGATTATGGCCTTCCTGATGCACATTATCCTGGGAATTGATCGTTGGTGACTCAATGGTCTTATGTGCTTCATTTCTTATCTCAACATTTTCAGATGCCATTTTCAAATACTGCCACAAAACAAGGGTTAATTGACATACCACATAATATCCCTATACTCTGACCGACCAATTAAATACCAAATAAACTTAGGTAGGTCATACTACCGAAGGAATTACCCGTCTCTCCCCTCCTAGTTTTAGTCTCACATTTCAGCCAGGGATCATATCCCTAAGCTTTGATACCAACCGTGACGCCCCCAAAATAGGTATACATCACCAATCTTGGGTCGCCAAATACATGGTACTAAATACAAATACAAACTTAATTATACAACATGAGCTGAGAGTTTTTACACGAATATTGTCTCATAGACAATATCCAAACTCAAATTCAATCCTCATTACATATATTATCACACTACATAGTGAGGACTACTAAAACAACCACCTCGGACCATCACTCCGTTCCCTGACTATTCCCGGCTACGTTCTCATTTCCTAAAGAGAACAATGAAAGCAAAAGGGTTAGCTCGACTAGCCCAGTAAGAAATATTATGACTAAGATAATGCAAAATAAATTATTGTTAGCCTTCAACATTGTTAATTTGATAAAATACAATAGATGTAAGACCCCAACTTTTATGAATAAAGAATAATTTTCTCGAAATATATTTTTGAATATTCTGGTGTGAATTTGATATAATGTTATAGTTGTGGGTAATATTTACAAATTTTGCAAAGTAAGCAAGTGGTTATATAATATTCATTTGGTCGGGGAATATTCGTTTTAATAGGGAATATTCGTACGACAGCACAATCATTGGTGAACCCCACACCGGAAGTATTATCGTAGTTAGAAAATAACATAATTATCTTTTTATAAAAAAAACGACGGAAGTTTTACCGTTAAAACTGTTGAACTACTCGGTAGTAAAAGTACAGTAATACGTGTGGTTGCATAGTAGTACATGGTATTGATTATTGATGCTTATGTGAGAAGTCACTCGGTTATACTCAATTATTGCTCTGATAATTCTTTGCATCATATCTCTCTCATATTATTGATTCGATTATTGTCACAGTATCATCTGCATAATATGATATATTATTAAATCAATAATTGAGACGACAAAGTTATTTATATTATTAAATTACAATATTTACAATGTCTAGAAGTTCTCACTACAAAAAAATGGGCCTTTAGCAATGATTTTTCGGGCAACGACTTTATAAGTCGTTACTAAAAGTATATGTTAAATTTGTCTTTCATTGCAGATTGTGTCAGGTTTTCACTCTTTGCAACGAAATTCATAAGTCGTTGAAAAATTTCGTTGCTAATTCATTGGCGAGAAAAAATTTCGTTAGAAATTCGTAGAAAAATTTTCGGCCACTTCCTTTCCCGTCATCGTGGGCAACGAAAGTTTTTTTGTTGCTAAAAATGGGGCTTTAGCAACGATTTTTCAGGCAACGACTTTATAAGTCGTTGCTAAAAGTGTATGTTTAGCAACGAAACTTGTCCTTCATTGCAGATTGTGTCAGGCTTTCACTTTTTGCAATGAAATTTATAAGTAGTTGCAAAATTTGGAAAAAAAATTCGTTAGAAATTCGTTGCAAAATTTCTAACCACTTGATTTCTCCTCATCGTGGTCAACGAAATTTTTTCTATTGCTATGTTTCGTTACCTAATATGGACCATATTCATTTGCAACAATTTTTATTTTCGTTGCATATTTTATACAACTTTTTGCAATGACTATTAAAATGTTGCCTTAATCCTTGCAAAATAATAGAAACTAGGCCCAGGTGCTCGGGTGGTCATTGGATCAATATTCCAAATTGGAGGTCTTGTGTTTGAATATGTGCATCAACATATTTTTTGAGATAAAGTTCAATATTCGCCACATCAGCCCGTCCACATATGATATCTATTTCTTATCAAACTAAATAAAATACTAAACAAATCTCAACATTAAACTAAATATACATAAAGTAACTATATATGAATATTTTTATATATAAATATATATATGTAAACAAATATTCGTATAACTATTTATAAATTTATCTCTAAATATTCATATAAATATTTATAACAAATATTCATGTCTAAATTTTATAAATTTTAGATGAAATATTTATAAATGTATAAATAAATATTTGTTTATAAATTTTAAAGAAAAATTTATAAATATATATATATATATATATATATATATATATATATATTCATAGGTAGTTATATAAATATTCATAGTTACTAATTCTATATATATTTAGTTTAATGTGGAGATTTAAGATGGGTATATATATATATATATATATATATATATATATATATATATATATATATATATATATATATATATATATATAGATGGTAATAGAATTTATCTAATACACAAAAAATATAACATAAGAAGCAAACATATCACAAATTAGGTTTCAAACCTAAGACCTATGGGTTATTGGGCCATTAAACTACTAATTGAAAGTCATTCTAATTTATTAGTTAACTAAACAAATGAACATTAAACTAAATTTATATAAAGTAACTATGAATATTTTTATATATAAATATATATATGTAAACAAATATTCATAAAAATATTTACAAATTTATCTCTAAATATTTATATAAATATTTATAAAAATATTCATATCTAAATTTTATAAATTTTAGATGAAATGTTTATAAATAAATATTTATTTATATATAAATTTTAAAGATAAATTTATATGAATATTTGTTTATAAATATTTATATGAATATTTAGATATATATATATATATATATATATACTTACAAGTACTCCTCACTCCGAGAATGAAAGTAATGATTGATTTTATGCGAATTTAAAAAAATGTCAAATGATAAAATTATTTATATTTAAATTCTCATTAATTGCATATTTTCTATACATGACTAGTGATATTATATATATATATTTATAAATAATAAAAATATGACATTTAATACTAAGGATATTACATATTATATATTATTGTAAAAAATAAATTACTTAAGATTACATAAAATAATAAGAACTTTTATTCTTAGGCGGAGGGAGTAACTTAAATCATGAACATATTTTTAAGTCCAAAATAAAACATAAAAAAGAAGAATAGTAATGATATACCCTAGCTATTCTAGTTCTCCTTTTACCTTTTTCAAATATATTATAAAATTAAATTATAATACTATCGCTTTTAAGAGAAAACATAAAAGATAAATTTTTTTATTATGTTTTATGAACTAAAAGCAGAATAAAGTTATTTAAAATGACTTATAAGTCATTCCTAATAAGTTAGTTTGACACATATTAATGTAATATCAATTTTATCCCTATTTTATTTAATTTTGTTTTAAAAAAAACGAATTTATAAAAAAGAAGAGTAAGATGAAATGTAACTTTAATTGACGTTAGAATTTTAGTTTTTATTTTTTTATAGCTGAAGTCTTATATACTCCTTCATTTTCAATGACGATGACAGAGTAATTATGTACGAGGAGGAACCAAGAAACTACCAAGACACTATATCTCATACAAGAAATAAGATCTAATTACTAATGATAAACTACTGTTTTAACTTTCAGGTTATTAGCATAGAATGGGGAAATTTCAAATCTCAAAGAATCACAAAGACCAAAAGGGCAGTGGCAAGTTTACAACCTATAAATACTAAAATTATACTTCTCGGTACATCCATTACTGCACCATTAATAATTTGAAGGTAAATTTATATTATTTTTGATGTTCTGGCTTTCCCATGATTTCCTTATATTTATGGTTCATTTTAATGATTCGAATCAGACACTTAACCATGGTAAGAGTTATGATTCGAATCAGACACTTAACTATTATGAACTAAATTCAACTAAAGGAAAAGATGTGTTGTTTGTCGGGGATCTTTCATATGTAGAGAACTACCCTAATCATGGCAATACAAGGTAACTTTATTTATTTACAATAGTTTTTAATTTCTTGCAGTCTATAATAAATTTTTAGAAGCTTGTTTATTTCTTAGCATAAATTCATCTTTGTTTAATCTACTACATATGGTAGAGTAAGTCAATACTTGACATGTGTGCTTGTGCTACATCTATATATTATCTTAAATAAAATTACTAAAAAAGTTCCCAAACTTTATTTGAAAAGTTCAATTTGTAACAGTTATAGTGTGGCAAAGATTTCGATGTGGAGTCTGAGGTTAAGCTGGTTTGTCCTCACTAAAGCCGTATATAAATAAAATTATCAACCAAAAATTGATTGCTTCCTGATATATATTAGGGCAGTTGTTACAAACTCACAATTGTATAGCTCGTTATGTTGCAAAAGTATATGTATATGTCAACATTTATAGTCGCACTGAAGGTTCATGAAATGGCCGAATAAGATTCCAATTTTTTCTTGTAGCAGAGCAATCATATAGTCACACTGAAGGTTCTTTTTCTATTTGGATTTGTAGCAAATGATATTGTGATTGCCTATTTGTCTTTTTCTGCTTATGAGCAATAAAGTGTACATTAGTACCACGTAGCAACTCTATTGTCTTTTTGTGTATTGATTTTGGCACTAAGTGCATCTGGTGACCTATTTGCTTCATTTTTCCGACTTGCTATTATTTTTAAATATGTGCAGGAAGACTGCTTCTACGACCTGCCTAACAATACTGGGTATCAAATTTTCGTGCTACGTTTACGGAAGACAAGGATGAAATTATGAAGTGTACTCTCTCTATATATGTAGATATATACTTTGATTGAAGAACTGTGGTAGATTTAGATGGTTAATTGTAAAGATAATGAATGATTATGTAGTGGATGATTTTATTAAGTTAATAATATTTTAATTTTTTGTATTTTTACCATTATTTGCTATGGGGACATTGAGCCAACCAGGTATACAAAAAGAATGTCAAATTTTGATTTGGTAACAATATAATTCGTTACCAAAGCATTTAACAAGTTTTAATATAGCAACAATTTTTTTATACATTTAGCAACAAATTTTTGTTGCTAATGGCATTAAAAATATAATATTTGGCAACAAAAAATTAACCTAATAACAACGAAGATGATATTGTTGCTAATACTAATATAAAATGCAACATTTTTTATCATTGCAAATCATATCAACTTTCGTTGCACATATAAAGAAATGGCAACATATAATGTCGTTGCTAATCGACGACTTTCGTTGCTATTGAAAAATAACCAGCAATAAATATTTTCGTTGCTGATTCAGCATAATGTTGCCAAATAATATAATCAGCAACGAAAATCGTTGGTAAAAAGTTTACATTCCACAACGAAAGCAAGCTTAGGCAACAATTTTCATAATTTGCTGTAACGAAAAATGTCGTTGCAAAATGGTGTCAATTGCAATGAAAAAGCATGGTCATTGCAAAAAAGAGAGTTCATTTTGTTTCCAATTAGTAGGCTTTTGCAACGAAATGGGGGTTTTTAGCAACAAAATTTTAATTATTCTGTAATAATACATTTTGTTGCTAAAGGATCGATATCTCTATACGAAAGCCAAATTTCGTTGTAAAATGTATTACTTTTGGCAACGAAAAAAAACGTTCGTTGCGGAACAATTAACAACGCTCATTGGGCAACGAAAGACGCAACGACAGTAAAGTCGTTGCCAAAACCCTTTTGCAACAAAATTTGGCACCTTTAGCAACGAAAATTAGTTGTTGCTAAAGCCCCATTTTTTTATAGTGTCTGTCAAGGAGAGGTTTGGTCATCTAATTGCGCGCCAATAAGGAGAAATCCTTATCGAAAAGCCCCCTCTTTTCTGGGAACGACCTGATTGTTAAATATTGTGAGTTATAATATTAACGATGAATAAGTTCGTGTTAAAGATGAAATTGATAGTTCCATTGAGTTGGAATTATTAGTGTTAGTGGAAATCGATATTTATTTCGATATTAATTGATGTCTGGAAGTTATCTTGACCGATGGGTAATTAATGCTTAGGATAAATGAGCAATTAATTGCTATTAATTCACATGATTATAACTATTTGTTCACATGTGTGTACTATTGATTCACATTCTTGTACTATTAGGGGAGTTGGTGCAAGATTGATAATACTCGCATGACTAAGTTAAAAATGGAGGTATAGATGGAGGTACTATACTGTAATTCATATTTTCACATAATTATAACTATTGATTCACATTATTTACTATTAGGGGAGGTGGTGCAAGTTTGATAATACTTGCAGGACTAAATTAAAAATGAAAGAAAAGTTGAAGGTATTGTACTATAATATTTCGAGCCCCAAAATGTGCAATTATCAAAACTATATTTTCCTATAAATAGAAGCTCATTCTTTCTTCATTTCTCACCAATTCACTACAATTTATAGAGCAATTATTATGGAGAAAAATTATAGAGAAAGAAGAAGAGAAGTCCGCTATCTCTACTCCGAAGATCCAGATTTCTTTTCTAAGGTAAGGGGTATTATTTCTTTCAGTATTCATGAAGAGAGCTATTGTTATTCCATTCCTTATTATTATGTTGGAATAACCTATCTATCTAAGTACCACATACATGGTGAAAATTACATTATTCCATTCTTTATTATTCATTTGAATATCCTTGTTTGTCGGATTACTGTTAGACTGGTTCCATTCTTTATTATTACATTGGAATAACTTTTGTATGTGCGATCTATCGCATGCATGGTGAATTCTTTGTTATTTCATTCTTTATTATTCTATTAGAATATCCTGTCTATCCGGATTACTATTTAGACTGGTTCCATTCTTTATTATTCGTTAGAATAACTCATCTCATGCTTGATTCTATCGCATGCATGGTGAATTCTTCTGTTATTTCATTCTTTATTATTTTGTTGGAATATCCTGTCTGTACGGATTACGCATGACCTGGTTCCATTCTTTATTATCCTGTTGGAATAACCTGTCTATGTGGATTATCACATGCATGGTGAATGATCCTTCGTATTCATTCCTTATTAAATTGTGGAAATGATCTGTCTACGTGGATTACCGCATGGCGAGTGAAAATCCATTTGCAGTTTCATATATTCTATGATACTCATTTAGTTAAAGTTTTGGCTTCTATACTCCATGAAATTAATAGAATATCCTAGATATTTGCGCTTCATCTGGTATCTTTTCATGGAAATATTCTTCTGAGCATTCTTGAATTTTACTCCACAAAGCAGTATCATGTTGACAATTTGGACGTAATTGATTTCAAGATAAATTAACTTATAAATCTTTAAAATTTATTCTTGAACTTGTTTTATTAAATTATTATGTCATTGTCATCATCCTCATGCTTATATTGTGATGAAAGTCATCTTTGGCTTACGTGCATAGATGGACTTGGTATGATTATGACCAGGGATTATTTGGTATAATCATGACCTGTAAAGTTATAAATTTCAGGTAAAAGTCCTCAGTAGCCTGCAGTGCATTGATGGACAGTTTTTGGTATGATTATGACCAGGGATTATTCGGTATGGTCATGACCATTGATGATTTAATGAATATCCTTGGCCCGTAGTGCAGGGATGACTCGATGATGTGGTTTATTTATTAAACTGAGTCTAAGCGATAAAAATTGATGAAAATATTTTAAATCATAGAAGATAGTAGATATCATGCTCTACTTGACTCTTCTAATGGATTGCTTATTCCGCTGCAGTTAAACTTGATGTCTATTGTATTTTATTAGTTTAACATTGTTGAAGACTAATGATAATTTATTCTTCATTATCTTAGTCATAATATTTCTTAGGGCTAGTTGAGCTCACCTTTCTTTCTTTCACATTCTCTTTAGGAAATGAGAACGTGGTAGGGACTAGTCTGGGGAATGGAGTGACGGTCCAGATGATAGCATTAGTAGTCCTCACTATTCTGTTAAATAGCGTGACAATAAATGTAATGAGGACTCCATTGAGTGTGGATATTGTCTAGATGACAATATTCTTATTAAAACTCTTAGATTATGTTTTGTCGTATTTTACAAGACTGTTGTATAATTAAGTTGTATTTGAATTTTGTACCATGTATTTGGCGATTCAAGATGGGTGATGTATACCTATTTTGGGGGTGTCACAATAGACATCAAGTTTAATATTATAACTCACAATATTTAAACACCAGATCATTCCTAGGAAAGAGGGGGCTTTTCGATAAGAATTTCTCCCTATTGGTACTTAATTAGGTGACCAAACCCCTTTCCTCGACAGATTTTTCTAGACATCGTCAATATTGCAAATAATAATATGAATAACTTTTTCATCTCAATTATTGATTTAATAATATAAAATATTATGTAGATGATACTATGACAATAATTGAATCAAATAACGTGAGATACTATGCATCAATTACTGTAGCAATAATTGAGTCAACTGAGTGGCTTCTTACGCAATCATCAATATCGTGTGCTACTATGCAACCACGCATATTACTGTATTTTTACCACCAGTTATTTCAACAGTTAATCGTAAAACTTTCGCCGTTATTTTTATAAAAGATATTTCTGTCGTTTTCTAACTCCGACAGTTATTCCGTTGTTGGGTCCACCAATGATGGTGTCGTCGTACAGATATTCCGTGACAAAAAGAATTTTTCTCGACCAAATGAATATTCCCCAACACAACAAATATTTTATATCAACTTGCATACTTTGCAAAAAATGTTCAAATATCACCCTTAACTTCAACCTTTTATCAATTTAACCATTTACTAAATAGAATAATAATTATAAGAAAATTAAATATTTTCATTTCATATATTCAGGGTCTTACAGTGCATTTGGGAATCGAAATACATATAATTAAATAAAATAAGACTTGACAGTAATTCTATGTCTTATATTTAATTGGGACATTGTATGTCGGAAGGATTGAATTGTATAGTAACTATTTACTCAAATGTTCTTTTATGATTAATGTTAAAATCTTTATTATCTGGAAAGTCGTTGATCGCTAGGAAGACTTATTCGTATTGTAGAATAAATATTATTTATTCAAATAAATTAATAGTTTAATTTATTTATTTAAATAAGATTAGAATTGTTCTAATTGATTTATTCACAATCGGTTTAATATGTAGAACCTAAAGGGTCACATCATAAAAGGAAGAATAATTATTTAAGAAGTTAATGGCATAATCATAATAATATGTTAAGTATATTTAATTTAATCTATGGTGATAGAATAAATTAAATAACTTAATATTGATTATTTAATATTTTAGAAATATTAAATATAAATTAATAAGAGGAGTCTTATTATTATTATTACTACTATTATTATTAAGATAATTCCTAAAGATGTTTGGGAATTAATTAATATTAATACTCTCATATATTACTAATAAGATTAGGAGGCTAATTAATTAAAATATTTAATTAATTATTCCTAATGAGATTAGGAAGCCTAATTAATTAAACGAGTTTAATTAATTAAATAAAACCCTATTCCTAAATAGTTTAGGAGGGTTCTCTAAATCTATAAATAAGAAAGTTTTTTTATGGAGAGAGGATGACGCAAGTTACGCACTTTATTCCAAGAGTTAGGAGAGTACACCTTTTTTATTTGAGATAGGAAAAACTAGGGTTTAGCCAAACATCCTTCTTCTTGAGTTTTTGTTCTTCCTTGGTGGATCACTTCTAGAGGATAAACGCTTGGGTGACTAACGTTGATGATTAACGGAAGGAATTCAATCCCGCGTACTCAAGGAGACCACGAAGGACTAGGAGTTGAACTTGTACCTAAGGAAGCTCGAATTTTTAAGGGCATAATTCTGATCTTCTTCTTATTCATTTTGAAAGTAGTATGAATACAAGCTAATCATGTATGATGATAAAAGCATATACTTTGTAATCAATCTTATTTATTTATTAATAAAAATATTAATTTACTAAAGACATTTGATTATCAACATGATGTTGTTTTAATAATATGTGATAAACCCATAGTTTTAAGCAATGCTTTTAGAATCATGCTGAGATCATGTTAATGAGATCTAAACTCTTAGATAGCTTAAAAACTAAAATGTTCCCAATCAATGGATTACTAAAAAGGGGATTAGTGAATCCGAATAGATTGGTACATACGTCGCTTGCTCATTAGAGACACTAAAGCAAGTATGTATGTGCTTATTGGAGAATAAGTTCACTGAAAGTGACTCACTTAGGAATACCTAATGGAGTTTTACTTGCCTGTCCATAGGAATTCCTGAAGTGATAGTAGTACAAGTAATCCTTAGACTTGATATCATCATAGTATTTTGTATATAATGATTTACACTTTGACTTATTTCTTATGACCCTTAGGGTATATCTAAGGGTATGCTTGGGTGTTATAAGTTATATATGGAGATAATGAATGATAAATAAAGAATCTACCACTTCTAGTAAAAGAAGTTATATGTCCTATGTGATTCGATAAATGACAATCCAGGAATCCTTGGCCAAGGTGGAATGGTGTTTCTAATTTGCATTCATTCGGAGTTGTGCATTTAGGAATCGAAATACATATAATTAAATAAAATAAGACTTGACAGTAATTTCATGTCTTATATTTAATTGGAACACTGTATGGTGGAAAGATTGAATTGTACGGTAACTATTTACTCAAAGGTTCTTTTATGATTAATGTTGAAATCAATATTATCTGGAAAGTCGTTGATCGCATAGGAGGTTTATCCTTATTGTAGAATAAATATTATTCATTTAAATAAATTAATAGTTTAATTTATTTATTTAAATAAAATTAGGATTGTTCTAATTGATTTATTCACAACCGGTTTAATATGGAGAACCTAAAGGGTCACATCATAAAATGAAGAATAATTATTTAAGAAATTAATGACATAATCGTAATAATATGTTAAGTATATTTAATTTAATCTATGGTGATAGAATAAATTAAATAGATTAATATTTATTATTTAATATTTTAGAAATATTAAATATAAATTAATAAGAGACGTCTTATTAATATTATTACAATTATTGTTATTTTAATTTCTAAAGGAGTTAGGGAATTTATTTAATATTAGTACTCTCATTTATTTCTAATAGGATTATGAGGAAATTAATTAAACTCCTATAATTAATTATCCCTAATTAGATTAGGGAGTCTAATTAATTAAAGGAGTTTAATTAATTAAATAATACCCTAAAAAGGGTTAACTGATATCTTTATAAGAAGAGTCTTATATCAGATATCTATGTATGTGAAATACGTGATTCCAAAAGTTAGAGAGTACGCCCTTTTTTTTATAAAGATGGGAAAACTAGGGTTTGAGCCAAAACACCCTTCTTCTTGATTCTTGTTCTTCCTTGGTGGATCACCTCTAGAGGCCAAACGCTTGGGTGACTAACGTTGATCAAAGGAAGGAACCAAACCCGCATATTCAAGGAGAGTACAAAGGAATAGGAGTTGAACTTATACCCGAGGAAGCTCAGATCTTCAAAGGTATGATTCTGATTCTCCTACTCTTTTATAGACTGATAATCTAAGCACAAGAAAGATCTTGGTTTATGGTTTGTATGAAAATTTTAAAATTTGTTATTACTTCGCTTCCGCTTTATTTATGTAATTTGATTGCATACTCTTGTTTCTAGTAAACCTAACAGTGGTACCAGAGCTAATCTTGTGCTAATTATCAGTCTTTGTAATTCCATATATATATAATATGCGATTGGATCAGATTTTTGGGCAATAGAAATGTTTTCTGTTTCTGGGACGTGGCACAGCTCCGCCGTCTCGAGTTCATTATGGAGCACAGCTGCGCCATTACCCAGATATAGTTTCGGATTTGAGAAACGGCAAATTGTTGTGCTTAGTGTCCCGATTCATTTTGGGTGAGTTGTTGCAGTTACACGGAAATCGATTTCGACTTTTGAAGCACAGGTGCGTCATGACCCAGTTCATTCTAGGTGCAGCTGCGCCCTTGGGTAAAATATGATTTTTTTTTTGTTTTCTTTAATTAAATAAATGGTTTATTTAATTGAGAAAAATTTAAAATAAAGATGTTTATTTTATATTAAATCCGATTTCAAATTTGCTAAAATTGAAGAGTTTAATTTGGATTTTGTTTTTGATTAAAATAAAAGAGTTTATTTTGTTTCATAACTAAAGTTTAGCAAACTTTTACCGATTAATTGATATCAATGCATATATGGAATGGATTTATTTTCATGAGATGAATGTTATTTATTGATGCTTATGTTGATATGTATGATAATAAATGGGATTGATTATGGACTATGACCAATGTGATTGGGTTTTATTTTGGATGGATGCTTGAATGTATGAGTTTTATTAAATGGGGTCTGCGTATCTCGTCTTTTATGGTTTTCTTCTTGTTGTAAATTATATTTCTCTCCTATGTACTTCCCTTTGACTGCTGATCAAGGTTTCTATTTAAATTAAATAGTTTATGTAATAGGATTAGTTAGAATTTCACGAGGAACCGGAGATCAAGGAGCAATGAGCGGTTGAAGACCTATTTGTAATGGAGCCCGAGTTTAAATATAATAGTTATATTTAAATGTTAATTCTTGCACCCTAGGGTTTTATCTTTTGGTTCACTTGGTGGTTATAGTGAACCAAACTAGAATAAAAGTTCATAATTAATCCCGATAGAATATAAAATTCTATATGTGCATGCTAGTATTATATATATATATGTATGTATATATATATTATGCAAACATGCTTCGCATGTTTAATAATATGACGCACATTTTATATATATATATATATATGCAAACATGCTTCGCATGTTTAATAATATGACGCACATTTTATATATATATATATATATGTGTGTGTGTGTGTGTGTGTGTGCGCGCGCATGCGCGCTTAATAAGATGAGACTAATAATAACAAACCCCTCAAAAGCATTTATATTAAGTCTTAAGCGTTCAAAAATATTTGGAATATCGAATGTCGCCTTCTAGCATGATAAAATTAATAGAGTATTAAATATTTAATATGAGTTTGTTGTGTCACCACAAGGAAAGTATTAAGTATTTAAAATGTTAATTTATCACATTTGATGCTTATAAAGAAAATTGAACAATATTGTTTTGTTGTGTCACCACAAGAAAAATATTTTATTTTTTGAATATATGAAAGTGCCAGGTTGGACTTAAATTAGACAAGATTCAGATGTGCCACCACTTGATCAAAATACTCTAAGAGGCAAAAGATAAGGAGTTACATGATGATGTAATTGACAAGGAGTTGTTTACCTATTTATTTATATATAGTTTGTTGTGTCACCACAAGGCTATATATATTCGAAATAGGATCCTTATTCTCACTAGCAAAAACTTTAATTAGATTTTGCCGAACTATATAGATGAGGGTAATATAATTTGAAGAAAATAGTGGGAGATACCAATATAAAATAAGACCTAATTTATTTTGGTAATATAAATTAATTAAATGAATGTTTGCTAAAATGTTGTTTTTCACATGCAGAAATTTAAAAAATGTCACACTCACTAATTTCATTGTGTAGCATACTTGATGCTAACAAACTGACCAGACCGAACTTTACGGAATGGTTAAGGAATCTGAGAATTGTTCTCACTGCGGAAAAGATTTCTTATGTCCTAAATTCGCTCGTACCTGCAAAAGTTGTAGAGACAGCCTCTGAGGAAGAGATTACTACTTTTAAATAGTGGCAAGATGATACATCTGTGGCTCAATGCATCATGCTCGCATCCATGAGTAACGAGCTTCAGCGTCAGCATGAAACCATGGATGCTCCTATTATACTGCTGCACCTGCAAGAGCTATATGGTGAGCAAAGCAGAACTGCTAGATATCTAAGGAGCTCTTCTGATCTTGGATGACCGAGGGCACTACTGTTGAGACTCATATCCTAAAGATGATCAATATGATTGAACGTCTTGGACAGCTTGGGTTCGTCATGGATGGGGAGTTGAGTCAAGATTTAGTCTTGCAGTCACTCCTAGACATCTTTTCAAAATTTGTTGTGAATTTTCACATGAATAAGTTAGATGTCAGCTTGCCTGAATTACTTAACATATTGAAAACTGCTAAAGGTCACTTTCCATCCAAGAAGGAATATGTCTTAATAGTGGATGATTCTTCCAAGAAAATGAAGAGGCCCAAGGTATCTTTTGAAAATAAGAAATCCAAGAAGGCTAAGAGTAAGGCGAAAGTGAAGGATCAAAAGAAACCTGATCCAACTAGCAAAGGAATTTGCTTCCATTACAACAAGCCAGGTCACTAGAAGAGGAACTACAAGGATTATCTTGTGGAGAAAAGGCAGAAGAATCTTGGAGAAGTTTCGAATCCTAATCAAGGTTTGTTTATGATTGAAATTAATTTTTTTGAAAGTTAATCTTCTACTTGGGTATTGGATACCGGCTGTGGTTCTCACATATGTAATAATATATAGTGACTGGTCAGAAGTAGAAAGCTAAACAAGGATGAGGTCGTCTTACGAGTGGGAAATGGAGCAAAGGTTTCTGCATTAGCTGTAGGGACTTATTGTTTAGCACTGCTACGAGCAAGTTCATTAATTTAAATAATTGTTATTTTGTTCCGAATATAATTAGAAACATTATTTTAATTTTTGTATTGGATATGGATGGTTTTTACATTATAATAAAGAACAATAGTTGTTCTATTTATAATGATAATGTTTTATATGGTGTTGGTAATTTGCGAATGGACTTTATATACTTGACTTGCATGAAAGTATACTTTAAATTGAATAAACTAAGAAAAGGAAAAGAGATGATGTTAATTATACCTATATGTGGCACTGTAGACTTGGTCATATTAATGAAACAAGATTATCTAAGTTGTATAAAGATGGGCTCCTTGAGTTATCAGATTATGAATCATATCCAACTTGTGAATCTTGTCTCATAAGAAAAATGACTAAATCTTATTTTAGTGGAAAAGGAGAAAGAGTTACAGAGTTGTTAGCATTGGTACACACAGATGTATGTGGACTTATGACAACAAATGCACAAGGTGGATATTCTTATTTTATTAAATTCACTGATGATCATTCAAGATTTGGATATGTGTATTTAATGAAACACAAATCTGAATCATTTGAAAGGTTCAAAGAGTTCAGAAGTGAAGTAGAAAAATAAACTGACAAAAGTATTAAGATTTTTTGATCGGATTGAGGTGAAGAATACTTAAGCGGTGAGTTTCTCAATTTTCTCAAAGAAAATGGTATAATCTCACAATGGACTCCACCAAAGACAACACAACTCAATGGTGTATCTGAAAGGAGAAATCGAATATTGTTGGACATGGTTCGATCCATGATGAGTTTTACCTATCTTCCAGTTTCCTACTGGGGATATGCCCTAGAATCGGTTGCATACCTACTTAACACGGTACCTACCAAATCCGTCCCTAAGACCCCGTATGAGTTATGGACATGGAGGAAACCAAATCTTAAGCATGTTAAGACTTGGGGTTATCCAGCTTATGTCAAAAAGTTTGAAAACGATAAGCTACAGACTATATCTGACAAGTGTAGATTTGTGGGATACCCTAAAGAAACATCAGGGTATTATTTCTATCATCCAACTGATTAAAAGGTGTTTGTTACAAAACATGTTGCCTTCTTGGAAAAGGAGTTTATCCTTGAAGGGGTTAGTGGGAGTAAGATATATATTGAAGAAGTTCAAGAACCACAAAATACTACTAATCAAAGTTAAGTACCTAACCAAGTGGATGAACCTATTGTAACACACAATATTCGTAAATCTGGAAGAGTACCGAAGATTCCTGAAAGGTATAGATTCGTCATAGAGGATGACGATGAGGTATGCATCATAGATGATGATCCATTAAATTGCGAACATACTATGAGTAGTAAAGACTCAGAGAAGTGGCAACTAGCCATGAAATCTGATATGGACTCCTTGGATGAAAACCAAGTATGGACTTTAGTTTCACCACCTAAAGGCATTAAGCCTATTGGGTGTAAATGGTTCTTTAAAAGAAAGACTGGAGCAGACGGCAAGGTAGAGACCTATAAGGCCCGATTGGTTGCAAATGGTTTCAAACAAAGGCAAGGAGTTGACTATGATGAAACCTTTTGTAGCAATCCAGAAATTCAAATTATAATTTTAAATATTTATTGAATTACATAAATATTTATTTGAGGTATTTATTGTTGAATAAATATTTATTGATGTGATGGTTGTTAATAAATATTTATGAATCTAAATTTATTAGATAATATTCTAAATTAATTGAATTTATAATTTAGAGAGTTATATATAACATGAGATGTTATATTGTTGTTTTGATTTAATAATTTAGGTTAATATGTTAAATCATTCAATAAAATTATAATTTTATGATACTTGTTCAAGTGGAATAATTGTTTAAAATATAGTGTGTGTAATTAATTTAATTGGTTAATGTTGGATATGGAAATTCAAATAAATAATATGTGATTATAAGTTATAAACTAAATTGTTTATTAAAATAAATTAAAGGAGTTTAATTTAGTTTTTTGCCAAAACAAGGCTTAAATATATTAAGTCTTAATTTTAAAGACTTTTTGCCAAACAAAGCCTTATGGCTTTTGGATTTTTAATTTTTGAATTTAAATAATATAAATAAAATAAATAATAAATAATAAATATAATATATTTATAATATATACGTTTATTTTGTAACTGTTATTATAATTAGTATACGTATTAAGGTATCCGTTTTCTTTTACACATTAGTTAGTCTATATTAGCTATACTGAGAGTTCAGAGAGAACTTGATAGAGCTTGACAGAGAATTGAGAATTGAGAGAGATTGAGAGAAAACCTAAGGATTACTAAGCAGTTTCAGTGTTTGGCAAGGATTAACAAATTAATTAAAGGTATTTTTCTAAAAAAATTTATATCTCCATATTATATGTATATATGAGTATTACGGCATAACTTATATGTGCTCTGTGAATTCAAATTCTCTCGAATTATTGTAGAAAATTGAGTTATTGCAATTGTATGTAAGTGTAATGCTAGAGTTCATGTTTAAATAAGGAATTTGTATGCTAATTACAGTTAAAAGTAGGAAAGATAATTATAGTGTCTGTTTTTATGAATATTTTCTCATATGGCTTATGTAAGTACCAATTTTTGATGGTCAATTCATGTATTAAACTGTAAATTGAGGATCGATTATGCTAGTTCTTTAATAAACGAAGATAATGTAGTTTGAACGAAGTGATTTGGTGAAGAATTAAAATCACAGTGTTAATTTTTGGGATGAATGTCAAATTTTTTTTTGAGTTTTATATGAAAATGTGAAATTTGAGAAATTAAACTAGTATAATTGTTGTTACTATGTTGAGGAATATGTTGGAAAACATGTTTATGCTAGTTTTATATCAATTGTTCGTGTTAATATTACTGTTTAGTGGGTGAAATTTGTGTTTGTTGGGCTAAAAGTCGACTCTTTGTTCATAGCCGTTTCGCTCTGTTTGTAATTGCCAAGAGCATTGCCACGATACAAGGCTAAAATGGTGCAAATTGCGCCAGATCTGAAGCTTGTGTATGGCGCAGTTGCACCATACAATCGCCCCGAGATAAGTGAAAGTCTCATTGCTCATGCAGACCTTGAAATACCCTTACCACTTGGTCTAAGGTTATGGCAACGTGTTAAACATGTAGTAAGGAGTTTAAAACAGAATCGTGCTATTTGGTTAGTCGTTTCAAAGTTTCAAATGATTAGTAAGTGATGAACGTGGTATATTCTAACTTAGTGAGCATGATGAATAGTAAACAGGTGTTGTGAAGGTTAATACTTGAAATTTCTGATATTTGTATGGTAGCATAAGACTTGTGATAAAATAATAAGTTTAACTAGAAATGCGTGTTATGTTGGAACGTGAATGTTAGTATATCTAATAGATGGTGGTTCTAAACCTATGTGTAGGTGAACATGAGTTTAATATTATAGCTTACACTTGAGTCAAGTTTCTAAACTTATCTTTTTACATTGAGCAAGCTCTTTAATTCTACTTTTACAATTGAGCAAGTTTTCTAACTCTACACTTTCGTTAAGCTAGTTTATTTATTACATTGTGCAAGTTTATTCTTACGATTGAGCAAGTTCTTGTATCTTGTTTGTTTTATGATTTCTAAATCTTATTTTGATATTGAACAAGTTATTCTTGTCTTTAACTTGTTATCTAGCATGCAAGTTTACATATTCTGATATACTCATGTTGAACAAGTTTTATCGTTTAAATTACTATTGGTTATGCATGCTTAGTACTCAATTCTAAATAACCTTGGCTTAATATTTTTCAAGCAAGGTACATTATGATTATTCGATGTTTATGCTATTAGTTTATTCCTAAAGCATGATCTTAATTTACAATGTCGATTCAATTGTGATTATTCCATAGCATAACGTTATCAATATTGTATTCAATTAATCCTTAGTTGATGACCGTTGAACTCTAAATTACCCTTGAAATGTATCCAAACCAAACCTACTTTGGTGCGGACTTGTACTCTAAATACTGAGATGAGCAACCCTATTAGTAGGGGATAATTTACGCTTAACATTGAAATGATTGTGCACAATACATTGTACGAAGGGCTGATCCCCTAAGTACGAGGGGTCCTTATAGTCTTATGACTGTTAAAGTTGAAGTTGAAAAATTACTTACAACTATGGACATAGTTCGTGGTCTTATGACCCTCAGATATATATATTCCATATTTTGATTCCAGTCTTTGGTTATCGTTGATAGAGTACTGTTCAGTTTTGATGAGCCTATTCATTGAAAGTTATTATTATTATCTTGTTGATTCATTGCTATATCTAGTGAGCATTTGTTTTGCTCACTCTTGCTTAAATATAATTGTTGCAGCTAAAGTTGAGAAGGTTGATGAGCCTTCAAATAGCAAAGGAAAGGGAAAAATGTACAAGTGATGAAGACTTGTAATTTTCATTTATTGTTATGATGATAGATTTTTAATTAATGATGTGATGTAAGAATTTTATTTTTGCACTTATATGATGATTAAGGTTAGACAACCTGGGAAGATTTTTATTTAATGATGTAACTCTATTTAAAGGGAGGATTTATTATTTAATTTTATTATATTTGGGCAGATAGATATGAATGATTGGATAGTGAACACCAAATCTTGTGGGAATGAAGTACCTAGATTTGGGGGTGTCACAAGTTGGTATCAAAGCTTTAGGTTATGAACCTTGGGTGGGGAAAAGCCTTAGGAAGTAACCTTTAAAAAGATAGTGATGATAAACTC
Organism: Panax quinquefolius; assembly: GCA_020205615.1. Lineage (NCBI taxonomy): Eukaryota > Viridiplantae > Streptophyta > Magnoliopsida > Apiales > Araliaceae > Panax > Panax quinquefolius. The sequence continues at coordinate 220,654 of JAINUW010000323.1, forward strand.
TTATCGAGTTTTAAAGAAGAAGTAATAAAATACTTATGTGCTTATGTGGTTATAACTTATGTGCTCGTGAGTGTCGAGTAGTAATGATTAGTAATTAAAACTTAAAAAATTGGTTGACATGATGGCTAATGTAGGAGGATCCAGTCAGGCTATGGAGGAAGGATCCCAGATGTCTAGAGAGGAGGAGCCTCGAGATATTCAGGTAGTTTGGGAACATCTACTACCATGGGAAACAACTCTGTTGGTCACAATGATTGAACAAGAGGGTTTACCTGATGAGGATGATGAGATAGAGACGGACGAGGAGGACCCCATTGAGCTGCCATAGTCGGAGGAGGAGGAGAACGAGGAGGAAGAGATTCCACTTAACTCGATTGTCGCCCGTATGTGCGACGAAGTATACAACCACAATGTGGAACTTCAAGATACCGTCGAGGAGTTGCAAAAGATAGTAGTTGAACAACATACCTTTATGGTAGAGAAGGACGACGAGATCCAGGATCGAGAGGAACGCCTGAATAACGTTGAAGAGAAGCTGGTTCACACTAAAGGAGAGAACGAGCGAATGATAGCAGAGATTGCAGAGTTGAAGAACAAGTTGAAAGAGGAAGCTATAAAGAGGACAAGAGCCGAGGACGCATATGAGGAATCTTATCAACGAGCTAGAATAGCAGAGAGAGACGCACAAGCAAAGAGGATGAAGATGGAAGAGATGAATAATGTATTCAACACCGTGATCAATCAAGCTCAGGATCGGGTCATGTGTTATCCAATTCAGTTCGAGACGCTGCCATCGTACATATTAGATCGCTGAACAATGTTTCAAATTATGGAAGAGGAGCGTTGTAACGCTATGCAGCATTTTAATAGAACATCATAAATGTAATTATTATGTGATTAGTGAGTAAATAAGATGTAAATCCCGGGTATGATATAACCAATGGGATGTGATGATAATGAAGTTATCCTACAACTTTTGTAGTTCAGGAAAGTAATGTAAATAGCAGTGATGCTATTATTTTGATGTTTCCTAAAAGATTATGAATGAATAAAAGTTATTATTTTATTCAATGTGTTATGTGTTACGTGATAATCTATTATGATGTGCAAGTTAAGTAGTAATACTTAAAGGGTTAAATGGAATCTAATTGGTGTATTTTAACAAAAAATGCCTCCAAGACGTCAACCACGACAAAGGAACCCTAAGAATAATAACAATGCTGAGGATAATCATGTTCAAGAATTCATAACGCTACTGACAGGAGAATTACAGAATCAGCCACAGAATCAAGCTGCGACTTTTAAGGATTTCAAGGCGGTTGGGCCACCAGAATTCCATGGGTCCATGAATTCGGTTGAGGTACATACCTGGATTATGGAAATAGAGAAAGTGTTTGATGTTGCTAGGGTAGGGGATAACCAGAAGATTGCTTTTACAACATTCATGTTGAAAGCAGAGGCGAGTTATTGGTAGCAAGCCAATAAAACCCAAGGAGGTCAAGGGGTAATATCTTGGGAAAGGTTCAAGGAAATATTCTTTGAGACCTATTTCCCAGTTGTATATCTTTGGCCTGTAGTGCAAAGATGAATTGTTAATGAATATCTTTGGCTGGATTGCAAAGATGAATTTAATGTTTTCAACGATAAAGGTATTCAAGGTATCCTCACCTCTTTATCATACCAGGTACGTACCCTAATTTCGAGGGCAAAATTCCATAAGGAGGGGAGATTGTGAGACCCCAGATTTTATCAATAAAGATTTAAATTTTGTCGAAATAATTTTTAATATTATGGTGTGAATTTGAGATAATATTATAGTTGTGGGTGATATTTATAAATTTTATAAAATATGCAAGTGGTTATATTATATTCGATTGGTCGGGGAATATTCGGTTTAGCGAGGAATATTAAAGATAATGACTCAATCATTGGTGGACCCCATAATGAAATTATTGTCGGATTGAGAAAATGACAAAAATATTTTATTGAAATAATAACGGCGAAAGTTTTACCGTTGATCTTTGTTGAACTACTCGGTAGTAAAAATACGATGAATGTGGTTGCATAGTAGCATACGGTATTGATTATTAATGCTTATGTGAGAAGTCACTCGGTTTGATTCCATTATTATCGATTAATAATATGAATTATTATAGCGATAATGACGTTTTGTTTTATTCATATTATTAACATAATAAAAGCGAAACATCTTTTATATAAAACAGAATACTTTATTAAAGTTATTCTATAAATAGAATATATTATATTTTATTATGCATAGTGTTGCATAGTGTTTTGCATAGTGTTTTGCATAGTGTTGCATAGTATTTGCATAGTAAAATATTTTTATATAAATAGAATATATGATATTTTATTTAAAAGATTTTGCTTTAAATATGGATCGTCAGATTAAAGTAAATCAATCTGGACCGTTCATGGATTAATTACTATGCATTCTATTTTCCTATAAATAGAAGCTCATTCCTTCATTATTTTCTTATTTAATTCACCGAAAAACTCAGAGAGAGAAATTATAGAGAGAAGCTATAGAGAGAAAATCTATAGAGAAAGAAGAAGAGTATACGGTACTTCACTACTTTGATATCCGGTGTCTTTTACGGTAAGGGGTATTATTTGTTGTATTCCGTAAGGGGTGTTATTCTTTCTTATTCATGAAGAGAACTTCATTATTCCATTCATTATTATTACATTGGAATAACTTTTGTAAAAGTGGCATACCCTATACACTTTGTATGCTGTGGCATACCCTATACTTGGTGAAATCCTTATATTATTCCATTCTTATTTATTACATTGGAATAACTTTGTATCTGCAGAATCCCCTATACTTGGTGATCTTCTTCTTTTATTCCATTCTTTATTATTACATTTGGAATATCACATGTCGTGTGTTTTTACAGGACTGGTTCC